>JAEIFV010000520.1:0-171296 GCA_018904265.1 Lordiphosa collinella
ATTCACACTATGGTCGACACGCAAAATGATTCAAAGATCTGACGGAATATTCTTATAGGATTTTCATCGCTAAACACGATGGTTAAAGTCTCAAAATACTCTGCTTTTGCCTTTGCGACGTGAGAATAAGGCCAAGTTGCTAAAGTCTCTAAATTAGGGGTAACATACAGTTAATTATATTATGAATGGTGGTATACTGAAGTCAAATTATGTAACAGGCAAGAAGCACTCGAACCCCTAAAGTATATTATATATTCTTGATCAGCATCACAGCCGAGTCGATATAGCCATGTCCGTTTTCTTGAGACTAGAAGCTAGACGACTAAATTTGGTATAGACTCTATTGTCCTTACAATCAAGTTTATTTCAAATTTGAGCCACGCCCCCTCCCGCCCCCACAATAGAAAATGTTGAATAACTTCTACAATTTTAAACATATCAAGCTTATATTTTGCAGTGTATGTGCCCAATATCTACAATCGCTGAAAGTTTCATAAAGATCGGATAATAAATGGCAGAGTTATAAAGGTTATAAAAATCGCTGCATACCATTTGGCCCTACATGCACTTTTTGCTCCCTTAATGTTGAAATGGTCACATTAATGTTAATGCTCTGTTAATTAACATAAGGAAAGGCTATTAAACACAAATTGCCCTGAGTAACGGGTATATCGATTTCAGGACCGACTTTAACTTACGCTCTCGTTTTTTTTGAAAATCGATTTTTATTCTCTGTACCAGAGGTACACAGAGTATATTAAGTTTGTGCAAAAGTGTGTAACAGGCAGAAGGAAGCATCTCTGACCCTATAAAGTATATATATTCTTGATCAGCATCAACAGCAGAGTCGATCTAGCCATGTCCGTCAGTCAGTCAAATCTCAGAAATGGTAAGGGATAGAGGTTTGATATGTATGGGACATATGCTTCTTATATTTGCAGGCAGATCAAGTTTATTTTCAATTTTTGCCACGCCCCCTCCCGCACCGCAAATTGGAAAAAACGTCATATCTCCCACAGTTTTATTGATAGAAGGTTCGTTCCTTCAGGACATATTTAGTAATCAGGACTATATATCGACCCGCCATAAAAATGCTAAAGATCGAATGAACGGTTGTCGAGTTATAAGGAAAACAAACAATCAACGTGATTGGTAACGGTGATTGGTAGCACTTCACAGGTACAGAGTAAGTTATATTCAGACTTGACCGACTTTCTTTCTTGTTTTTTTTATTTTATTTTCTTGATGTACACTAGGTGTGTAAAAAATTTTTTTATATTTTCACGGGTGAAAGTTTATAGAGTTAAGTATTTTTGAAATTTTTGTTCAGATTTTTCGGTCGCGCAAGTCCCCGTAAAATCGGGTATTCTGTACTGTTTTTGAATTTTACCTATAACTTAATCAATTACCACGATTTTCTAAGTTTTTAAATCAAAATGAATAAAAAAAAATATCCATACTTTACTTTAATGGGCATAAACAATAAGTTTTGGCTAAGCTTTTGCTCATGAAGAACATTTTTTAGTAAATTGTTCATAAATGATGTAAAAAACGAGCACAGATGGTTCTCATCAGACAAAAACCGCGAGTTAGAGTACCATTTTAAAATTTACCCACGAATCTTCTTATATAGGTCATAAAGTAGACCGAAAATAGAACAAACTGCGTTTTTGGTTTCACCCACGAAGGCTTGGTTGACGACTTCTGGGCATTTTTGTAAAAATTATTATTAAATTCATGCAATAAACAACGCATTAAAAAAATATAACTCTAGAACTGTAAGAGCAAATTCAAAGTTTTTTTTGTAAATATTTTAAAATTTACCCATCTTTTTGATATAAAAATTATGATGCGATTTTTACATCGTTTATGAAAAAGTTTCAAAAGAATGTACTTCACCTAAATGAACAAAAGCTTAAAACGTATTGTTTATGCCCATAAAAGTAAAATATGCATATTTTTCTTAACACATGTTGTTTTTAAAACAGAAAATCGTGGCTGTTGACCAGGTTATAGGTAAAATTCAAAAACAGTAAGGAATATCCGATTTTAGGGGAAAATTCGACTTACGCGACTTCTAAGCTTCTTCCGAAAAATCTGAAAAAATTCTTAAAAATACTTTACTCTATTAACTTGCAAAAAATGACGGTGGAAAAAAACATTTTTTTTTGGGACACCCCAATAAACACATATTTGAGTACATACACAGAAAATTTTAAGTCAATCCGGAAATTTTTTTTTAAAGATATACGCACATTTGTAAATACGCTCTATGTAAATTTTCAGTGCAGTTCAAACCTTAAACACGATATTCGCAAAACTTGATCTCAAATTTTGACAAGAACTTTTAAAATGTTTTGTAAAGAAATCAATAGAAGCTTTTTCCTCAACGATAATTATTTTTGTTTTTATAAGCAATTTAAGTCAAAAAAGTTTTTTTTTTTGTGAAAAAATTTTACAGATTAATTTACAGATTTAACAATTCTTTAACGAAATCCGTTTGTTTTTTTAATTTTGGAAGATGAAGTCCACAAATAGCGTGTACGCCGCAAAGCTGCATTTTTGAGTTAAGCTCCAGGATATCAGCTAAAGCATCTTTCCCAATTATAATTTTTACGAATAAAAACAGTTAAAATACAGGTCCATGGAAAACAAAAAAGTTTTTCTAACTAAGATTCCTTTTCTGACTATACTTTTCCATGGCAGCTAAACTATATAGATGTCCGATTTCGACTAAATTCGGTGGAGTCATGGGAAATTAAAGCAAACTAAGAAATAAGAAGTTTGGAGGCATTTCCATTGAAAACAAAAAAGTTTTTCTCAATAATAATCTATCTCCTCCGTCAGTTTTAAAGCTATCCTCACCAAACTTTGCATGAAGTGTTTTGGTACAAATACGCTGCACATTTGTCGGAACCGGCTGGATCGGATGACTATATCTTATAACTCCCATAGAAACGATCGGTCGAAAAACTAGTTCTAGTGAGAAAAACTTTTTTGTTTTTAACAAAAACGTACTTATCATTGGCATACACTTATTTTATATACTTTTACATAATTCTACAAAGTTTGGTCGAAATCGGATGACTTTAGCATATAGCTCCCATAGGAACGATCGGTCGAAAAATACTCTTAGTGAGAAAAACTTTTTTGTTTTTAATGAAAACGCCTCCAAAGTACGTATTTCTTAATTTAATATTCTTTCCCATGATTTCACTAAGTTTGGTCAAAATCGAATGACCATAGCATATAGCTCCCATAGGAACGATCGGTCGAAAAACTAGTCTTATTGAGAAAAACTTTTTTATTTTAATGAAAACGTCCTTTTTATTGGCATATTCTTATTTTATATACCCTAACACATTTCTACAAAGTTTTATCAAAATCGGATGACTATAGCATATACATAAATGCAGTATGAATGATCGGTCGAATAAGTAGTTCTAGTGAGAAAAACTTTTTGTTTTAAATGGGATCGCCTCCAAATTTCGAAATTAACAGTATATTATGCTTTTCCATGATTTCACCAAGTTTGGTCGAAATCAGACATCTACAAGGTGGGCCAAAAGAAGTCACCCTATTGTAAGATGCTCTTATTTTTACAAATAGCCGCCAAAGTCAGACCTGTTTTGACATTTATGGACTAGACAGATGTAGAATATAAGTGAACAAGCCATGGATCGATATACTCCCCAAAAACGCGGAATAGTCGATTTTTCGACCAAAATCATAATGAGCGTTGAGGCTCATTTCCACCTCAGCGGGTACGTGAAAAAGCAAAACTATCGCTTTTGGGGCACCGAAAATCCACGACTGATGCACGAGGAGCCATTACACCCGCTCAAAGTGACTGCATGGTGCGCTGTTCACGCTGGAGGAGTCAGCGAGCCATTTTTTATCGAGAACCGGGTTTTTTCTGCCGCAATTGGACGAAGTAGGACTGGAGGACATGTGGTTCCAACAGGACGGAGCAACGGCACACACTGCGCGAGCCACCACCGACATTCAACACCGACAAACAACATCGGATGACTTCTTTTGTCCCACCTTGTATATAGTATAGATCCCATAGAAAAGTAAGGTCCAAAAAGTAGTCTTCGTAAGAAAAACTTTTTTGTTTTAAATGGAAGCTGCAAGGAAGCTATTTTTCTCACTAAAACAAGTTATTCAATGATCTCTGCAAGGGTGTAAAAACCATTATTTGAGACGTTCACACAAATGTACATGTGATATGAAAAAGAATTGTAATGAAAACATTTCAAATGGTATAAGTTCAAGATAGATTTGAGAAGGGTATCCTCAAATTAGAGGCCGGATGGCTCAGCGGTTGGTGTGCGCGACCGCTGTGCAAGAGGTCGTGGGTTCGATCCCACCTCGGAACACCTAATGGAAAGTTTCTTCTTTTCATTAGGTCACCCCTCTCTGCTGTTGGCGCCAGCTTTGTAGTAATTAGCCATGAGAAGCTTCTCAAACTGCCGTTCGGATTCGGCGTTAAACTGTAGGTCCCTTTCTCTTGTGCGAAAATTAGAAGCGCACAAGCCACGAGATTGAGAGAAGCTCGGCTTTGGCCCTTTGGGGCTGTCAAGCCATTATACATATACAATTTTTATGCACATGTCAGATTTCATTTTTGAATAAATAGATTGAATTTATCCCGCCGTTTCTATTAGTGTAGAATCTCAAGTTTCCTTTTGAATTTGTCTTTAGCGGAGTAACTCTTTAAAAGAAAACAAAATACACTTCTTCGCACCGTATGCGATTGTTTTTGTTTATACATAAATCAACTTCCAAAGGCTTTGAATAATATAATTAGATAACACAGGGTGTACAATGTACACGGCACATGAAATTTATATTAAGGGTACTATATATCTTCAGCAAAACTCAGCAATTATGTGGGTTGGTGTTAAAAGCATCCCCAAAAAATATCAAGTCGCATTCAAAATGGGCGCATTCAGCAGGTAAATCTGATTTCCGATTACTTATTTACGATTTGCGATTGCTTATGATTCTCTGCTGAATAACTCTGATTGATAAATTCAAAATACATTACAACTTTGAACAATTTAGGAAACATTTTTGAGGGCTTTTAACGCTGTAAGTTTGTCAGTTCATTTCCAGTTATGGGGTAAACAGTTGGCCGTACGATCGGTTAATGGTCTCACCAATCATACCTTTTGAATGATTTCATCTCAGCAATCATGATTGTCAAATTTATCAATCGCAATCGGCAATCACTGTATTCAGCAGGTAAAATCGGTAATCATAAATCAGTAATCGGAAATCGGATTTATCTGCTGAATACGCCCAATATGTTTATTTTTTGAGAATTGGTTTTGCGCAGGTAGGACGTATTGTCGTATATCGAAAAAAAATTTTTTTTTGCAAATCAATTGGTGTTTTGGAAGCAAAAATCATCAAAAGAACATGAAAAAAGTTAATAAAAATTAGTTTTTTTTAGCTAAACATTTTCATATTATAATCTACTTTACTTCTTTTTTACCACGTCTTTACGATCTTTGACCGAAATTTCTCAGGAACTACTGAGCCGATTTTGATAATTTTTTTCTCGCTGAAAGCTCAAACCTCAATGTATCAAATCCATGTTTGAAATCCATTGAGAATAATTTTTGTTTGATCGAAAACAGTTGTCGAAATTTTAAGCTCGAATTTCTTGAAACCACTTTTTCTAAATATTTCATGATTTCACCAAGTTTGGTTGAAATCAGACATCTATATAGTATTGATCCCATAGAAAAGTAAGGTCCAAAAAGTTGTCTTAGTTAGAAAAGCTTTTGTGTTTTCAATGAAAGCTGCAAGGGTATACAAAACCTCGGCCGAGCCGAAGTTAACTTTCCCCCATTTTTTGTATACATAAATCAACGTCCAAAGGCTTTGAATAATATTAATAGCTAACACAGGGTGCACAATGTAAACTGCACATGAAATTAACATTAAGGGTACTGTATATCTTCAGCAAAATTTTTTTTCGAGTATATTTTTTTGGCTTTAGTTATGTGTGATGGTGTTAAAAGCATTCCCTAAAAATATCAAGTCAAAAAAATATGTTTTTTTTTGAGAATTTGTTTTGTGCAGGTAGGACGTATTGTCGTATATCGAAAACAAACAATTTCTTTTTTTTTGCAAATCAATTGTTGTTTCCGAAATAAAATCATTAAAAGAACACGAAAAAAGTTAATAAGCACTAGTTTTTTGTTAAAAATATGCAAATTTTGCAAAATCAAACTTCTTAATTTCCTTACGTTTTCCTACCATTTTACTTTTTAAACACATCAGTACGATCTTTGAGCCAAATTTTCAGGAACTATTGAACCGATTTTGATAATGTTTTTCTCGGTGAAAGTTAACACCTAAATGCAAAAATCAATGTTTGAAATCCGTTGAAACTAATTATACCCTTGCAGAGGGTATTATAAAATTGTCCGGATGTTTGTAACGCATTGAAGGAAGCATCTCCGACCACATAAAGTATATATATTCTTGATCAGCATGACGAGCTGAGTTGATTTAGCACTGTCCGTCTGTCCGTCCGTCCGTCTGTCCGTCTGTAATACATTTCTACAAAGTTTTATCAAAATCGGATGACTATCGCATATATCTGCAGTATGAATGATCGGTAGAAAAATAAGTTCTAGTGAGAAAAACTTCCATGATTTCACCAAGTTTGGTCGAAATCAGACATCTATATAGTATAGATCCCATTGAAAAGAAAGGTCAAAAAAGTAATCTTAGTTAGAAAAACTTTTTTGTTTTCAATGGAAGCTGCAAGGGTATACAAAACTTCGGCCGAGCCGAAGTTAACTTTCCCCTATTTTTTTATTTGATCGAAAACAGTTGTCAAAATTTTTAGCTCGAATTTCTTGAAACCACTTTTTCGAAAACGTTTCATACGACTTTGAAACCCAATAACTCCGTTATTTATTGAACGATCGCTTTCATTTTTAATTTCACATAATCCGTTCTTAAAACATCATGTGCAACATGGGCCTATGTTTTAAATTTTTGATCGACTTTGAACCGAAATACAACAACAACTGCAGCAACAACAACAATTATAAAGTTTTTTAATTAAAGTTTACCGATTAAAAAAAAACCGCTTGCAATTTAATATTTCGTAAACTCTTAAAAAAGGCACCTGAAGGTATACAGTACCCTTAAATTTGTTCCCGTTTCAAGCTTATATCAAGCCCTTCTAGCGCCAAAAACCGCTCCTGTTCGGCCAATCAAACACCAACCACAATGTCGACATCAACCAGAGCTCAGTGAAATTGCCCCGAGCAGGTGCTTACTGAGCAGAGCAACAGCAACAGTGTTCTGCGGTGACATTGAGTCAAAGAGCGAACACCGTGCCAACACTCACACACACACACACAGACACTCAATGTGCACTCACGCAAACTGACAGGACGAAACTCAAGCGTAGGCGTATGCCTTGACTCGTGCTGCCCCGAGCACATTCCGAGTGAAACGAAATGCTTAAAAGTCGCGCACAAAACGCTCAACGCTTCAGTCGAGTTTGAAACTTACACTCAAGCGGAGTTGTAAATAGTTGTTCGAGTTGTTGGCTCGTACTCAAACGTACTGTAACATACTTACAATTACAATTATTTGCACATATCATAAGAAAGACATTAAGACAAAGCCCAGAAGTCTGTGTATTTCCAATTAGTGTGTGTGTGTGTGGCTGTGTAATTATCAAAACAAATTTAATTAGTGAAATGTGAAGAGAAAGATTGTTTGGTTTATTAACCAAATTAAATTATCAAAATATACAAAATTAAAGTCTGTGTGTGAGAATTTTAATAAGTCTGCACATTACTCACCTCGCAGTCCTGCTTTCACTGCTAGGTGTATTTTTCTGTGGATTTTTGTGTTTTTTTGTTGAAAGCCAGGCGCCTCGTTAGTCTTGCCATGATTCACGTTGCGTATACGCCTTGGTGTGCGTGTGCTTTGAATAACAACACACAGTTGTTGATTGTTGCCTACTTTTCTACTTCCCCTAGTCGTTTGCTGGGTCCGCCTGACTGCCTCGCCCGCTGTTCTTTTAGCTGCTGTTAAATTATGCATTGAGAAACCCAAAACCAGCAACAAAAAAATAAGAACCTTTGTTCACAACATTTTTTTTATGAAATTGCTCGCACTTTTACGCACACCCCCCCAGCAGACGGTGGAACATTATGCAAATTAATGTTTGTTTGTGATTTTTAGGCCGACTGGCCTTTTAAGGTAGTACCATTTTTTTACCCAAATGGAACTCCAGGCCAGCAAAATGTATCGGTTTAAATAGTTGAAATATAAAAAAATTATTTTTGCTAAGATTTTGTAATTTATGAAGCTTAAATATAAAATTTAAGACATAATGCAGATATTTTGAGTTGATTTTCAATATTGGCGTTTTTGAGCATAGTCCGGCCTTATAATATATCGATAAAAGTTGTTCTTTTTATCTATACTTTTATCATCGTGTTACGTGAATGCCTTGAGTCGTATCAAAGCATTTAGTTTCATATAGACGGGCTTATCACAAAAACGTTAAAGTTGCTACTTGGTAAAAGACTTAGGTCTGAATTTGAATAACAAGACTGTTACTAGGATCCAAAATCGATAAGAACATTTTTCACATAGTACAGTTATCGCACTCACAGAAACACTCTGTATTCGTCGCTAAATTGTTCGAAGAAAATTCATTTAGATAGGAATGAAAACCTACTAATCAGCTTTTTGGGTGTTTTAGTTAAAATTTCAACCCATTTGTGAAAAGTTAAACCATTTTGTTAAAAGCATACAATCAGATAAGCCCGACTCTGAAACACAGATGGGAGCGTGTTGAATATTTTTAACTTGACACGATTCTAACACATATTTAAATCAGGCAAAAATTTTCTAAAACACAACACGACACGCAAGAATTTGTTTCCATTATTTAACTTTTTCCAAGAAAATGAAACATCGTTGAGCTTTTATAGTAATTTTCAATTTCAATGTCAAAGTTTTGGATTTAAGCTTGATTTTCGTGTTTTGTGTGAAGTGCTTGTGCTAGTCCAATTAACTGCAATTTTCTCTTTAGATTAATTATGGCTTAAATTACGGTCACAACTTCATTTTGTTTCTCTGAACTATAAACAAACCCACTTAAAGAAGATCAGGGTGTGTACTACGTTTTTCCAGTGATTTCAGAGATCTTGCTTAAGCTCGTTATAGTTTTTATTTGGCTGTACGTTTATATGTACAAAGCTATTTATCTCGGTCTCTTATGCCGCGTTTTATAGCTAAAATCTGACTCGCACATGCACGGACGAAATCTGATGATCTGATCTTACAACACGAACAAGTCGTGTTAAGTCGTGCTTGTTTGTGACACGAAGAAAAAGACGACACATAACTAACTCTGCTCTGAAGCTTAATGAAACTGCAGTTCTCACAGTCAGAGTCATTTCGTTCTCGAATCAGCCAGTCTACTACATTTGCTTGTACACTTGATTTAATTGTACACTTGAAAAGTGTATTTTTGCAGGCCGTAGAATGAATCATCTTCGACTACATAAAGTTTATATTCTCTTCATCAGCATGACGAAAAGTTTCAGTTAGAACTCAAATTCTAGTCAATAGTTAATGGCGGTTGGTGTGGAAAGCAGTGAAAGTCTCACTGACCAGTCCAGAGGGATCTAGATGAAACAGTCTGTAAGAGGAAACTTAACCTGCTTATTTCCATATCAGAGACCTGGAACAAGCCTCCAATGTTCGATGAGACTCGTGCTTACTTGGCTTGGTTGGGCTCGTCGCCTTGGTTCGACACACTCGAAATGATCGCAAGCACATTGATTCAGAACGAGCAAGGTCTTTGCTTCGCACGAGTAATAAAGTAAACAATCTTTTCATAACACGAGTCATAATAAGCCTTTTGCCAGCAATGGCCAAGCCTCAACTCGTGCTTACTCGCACTCGCAACAGAATTTACGTACTCTGCTGGTTGACGGCAAGCTTCGACAAGACACTTATGTACTTGTTGTGTTTTGAAATCTTTAATCAACAACATACCATAAGAAGGAAAGAGAAAGTGTATGCAAAATTCAAATGCAAAAATAGGCCATCATGCTATCTCTTTGGCTCTTATAAATTGTTGCTTTTCATACTCTGTACCAGAGGTACACAGAGTATATTAAGTTTGTGCAAAAGTGTCCGTCTGTCCGACCGTCTGTCTGGCTGTCCGTCTGTTCGTATGAACAAACAGATCTCAGAGATGGTAAGAGATAGAGGTTTGACATGTATGGAGCATATGTTTCTTATAATTGCAGGCAGATCAAGTTTATTTTCAATTTTCGCCACGCCCCTCCAGCCCCCGCAATATCGAAAAAACGTCATATCTCCCACAGTTTTATAGATAGAAAGTTCGAACCTTCTGGACATATTTAGTATTCGGGATTCTTTATCGATCCGCTGCAGCAATTTTTAAGATCGGATGAACGATATTCGAGTTATAAGGAAAACACACAATTATGTGCTGCACCGGTCGCAAAGGTGATGGGCAGCACTTCACAGGTACAGAGAATGTTTTAGTCGGGCTTGACTGACTTTCTTTCTTGTTCTGTGACTGTAAAGATTGTGCACAAGCGTTGATCGTAGCTACGAAGCTAAGAGTAAATGTGAGTATTTGTACTAAACGAGCTTTACTCATGACGGCTCGCAGCAGAACTTAGATTTTAGCAACAAGGTGCTTGAAGCTCCGAGTCAACGTGAGTATAAGTACGGGCAACACTCGAGTTTGACAAGCCTTGAGCGCAGAGCGATTGTACTCGTGGCGGCTCGTTGCAGTTCTCTGGTCCATAAGTTTATATTATTGTTGTTGATTTCTGATGATTATTGAATTATAATCATTCCTCGACCTTGAGACGGCTAAAGAACGACCATTGGCTAAAATCAAATCAGGTCACCCCATATACATGTTAGTTTTAAGTGCTAATTTAGCAAGCTGAAAAAATTAGTTAAAATTATCGTAAACGGGGATGACACAGAAGCCTCTTCCAACCACATTGCAACCGGAAACCAGTTCTTTTATGCCACAGAAATCTCTTTCGGTTGGTTTTTAGCCTCTGTTATATTGTTAGGAGCTTTTGGCAAACCGACTTCATGAACCTACGCGATTTAACATTGAAAATAAAGCGCAGAAAATATGTTTTAAATTATATTTTGGGCAAAATATTTATGAGGTTCTTGAGACAAACCAGTTTTTATATCACTTTTCTTAAGCGTATTTGCCCAGTAGTTTTTTTTGTCGCCTTCCGGCTAGAGAATGTCAACCAATTCCTGACGGGGGCGCCGTCATACCTTATATGCTTCCATACCAGATTTTATATGGGATGTCGTCATCAAATCTGGAAGCTGGTGCCGGGCGGTCGGTAAAAGTGACTAGCCGTACGGCAGGCTGTTTGGCTCGCCATTCGGCAGACATTATTTTTATTTTAATATTTCGAAAAACATACCTCTACTGGGATTTGAACTAGGGACTTTCTGTTTATTAGTCAAATGCTTTAGCCCTACGCCACTTCTGCTAAGTTCATAAACCGAACAAAATGTGCTATTTATACTATGAATGTGTTAGCCGAAGGCTGTCCCAAAATCGCCTCGCGGACGGCTAACATTTCATGTACAGTCTCTGTCAGTCGTGGCCGGTTGTAATGCAGTGGGTAGTGTGCATGTCTGCTGTGCTGTATTTTATTTTAATTACCAATATATACGGATGATGCTGACATGGTGCTGTTGGCGGGCTTCCCAGCTATATGATCGATTGCTGCTCAATTCCGACTCTTAAGAAAATCACAGGAAAAGATATAAAGGAGTCAGAAAGAGCAATTATCTGGATGTTCTTATTGTGGCCTGGTGTGGTGCAGCGGGTAGTGTATCTGCCTGCTAAGCAAAAGGTCGTAGGTTCGAACTTCGAACCCGCCTCGGGACATATAAAGAAACGGCGAAAATGAGAAACACACAAGCCAAGAGATTGAGAAGGAGATAGCTTGGCTTGGCTCGTTGGGGCTATGTGCAGATCTGCCGGGCGTACGGTTATTCCAAACAGACTGCCGGGCGGTTAACGAAATTACCCAAGCCGATGGCTGCCTGAAATCGCCTGGCGGATGGCTGATATTTAATGTACAAACTCTGGTACTGCTTTGCGAATCGGGCAGGCCATTGGCTACCCTTAGGCTGACTGCCGGATGGTTAAAAAAAAGTGCTGGACGACGGCAGTCCCAAAATCGCCTGCCGTACGGCTGATAATTCCCACACAGTTTCTGGTAATGCAGAACCCATTTGCCGGTCCGATGGTTACCCTAAGCCGGCTGCCAGGTGGTTAATGGAAAAGGGCCTGACCGATGGCTGTCCTAAAACTGTCAATCGGATGGCAGACACTTCATGTGCGAGCTTCTGATAGTTCTGTGCTTGATCGACCAGGCTGATGGTTATCCTTAGGTCACCGCTGGATGGTTAACTCGTATTTGTATGAGCGTCCGTGGATACTGTGCCGATCCTGTCTCCTGACGGCTTGCTTCAGCAGCACCTGGCACAAAAAATACTACTGGGTGGCTTTACACAGCCCAAAGGGCCAGGCCGAGCTTCTCTCGATCTGTTGGCTTTATTTTTCGCACAAAATATGTGAAGCTTATTCATGACTGGCTACTCCACAGCTGGTGCCAATGGCTGGTAAAGGCGGCCAAGGTGGATTTTGTTAAAGTTTAAGTTTGGTGCTGTGAACCTTGATTTCGCAATGCCGTTTGTTTTTGAAACGTTAAGAAAGTGTAAATTTCATTGCAAGGCGTAGCATGAAAGTTGCGCCCCATATGAACAAATTAAACAGCAGCTGGAAAATACTTGAGTTCAGGTGGTTTTGGCAATGAAATTGAACAACAAGATACAAGTGATGATGAAGTGAATGTAAGGGAAATATGAAGGGAAATTTGCATGAGTGCGCTGTGCGTGTGCGAAGTTTTCCGAAAAAACTTAGCACACATATGTAAAATCGAATGTTCACATTGCAAATTTCCCTTCATATTTCCCAGACATTCACTTGTATGGTCGGCTCGCATCTTCTCCTTCCATGTCTTTGGTTTTGGGCATCACTTCAATTTCAATGTAATGGTATAGGAGTTTGATGATTTCCGTAATAATGTACATATGTAAATCGAATTAGAATGCCTTTGCACGCACTGACAGGCAGTCTTATTTTCAGGTGACAGTTGCTTTCCTATATGCGCGAACAGTGTTAACTCACTGAACACATTGCCAAAGGCATTGCCAATTAATTGTTGCCACATATATTCAGACAAAACTGGCAACACGCCAAAACTTGTGTTCGAAGTGGGCCTTCGAATTGTTAATGTAATAAATAATTATACAGCTACAAGTATATCTGCAAGTACTATATCAGAGTAAAAGAAAATTGTAATTACTTGACGCTTTAAACAGTCAGCTTTCATTCGAAAGTCATTTTTAACCAGATGTAAATACATGCCGCATGTAAAATGAGAAAAGTAAACTCTGCATGTAGAAAAACTTCATAAAAGTAGTATGTGGAAAATGCTGGACTTTTCTACTGCAAACGTGCATAAGTTCAGCATAGTGGTGCATTCTGCTTGACCGGTGTATTGAGTACAACCCCTACAGATGCACTTAATATAATGTTTCACCAGTAATACCGCTCTCAAGCTGAGATAAAGCAATATTTTTGCAATTTGTTTGAAAACCTGATTATAAAAAACATGGTATTAAAATTCCAGGAAGAAAAGCTTTAAAATCAATTCTTCTTAAAAAATAAAAAAAAAACACACAAAAAATAAAAAATTTTGTTAATGTTCTTAGATTACATACGCACAACCGCAGATATATGGTCTTCAAAACATAAAAGTTTTATGGGTGCAAGCAATTTTGTAAAAGCTTTTAAAGACAATTCTGATAAAGAAAAAAAAAGTTT
The DNA here is from genome assembly GCA_018904265.1 of Lordiphosa collinella. Lineage (NCBI taxonomy): Eukaryota > Metazoa > Arthropoda > Insecta > Diptera > Drosophilidae > Lordiphosa > Lordiphosa collinella. Next base: position 13,982 of record JAEIFV010000520.1, read on the forward strand.
TTAAGAGGGGAAGGGGGGCGCCCCCCCTGCAACCACAACTTCCAGATCACATTAGATGTTGCGCACACACCTTAAATTTATGCGCTAAAGTTTCGGAAAGAAAATCGTCATTCGGAAAGATGCATCAAAATGTGATGATCAAATGCAATTTACTGTGGAATGCTGCTAGACGTCCTAAGTCGGATGAAATAATTAGAAGTGTTTTGGGTCATACTCTCGGTGAAACAGCTTCTACGGCAAATTTCAAAAATCCGCTCAAAATGTGCTGAATTAAGTCAGGCTTTTCTGCTGAAAGAGCAATTAAATGATGCGGACTTTGAATATATAGATGAATATTTAATGTGTGCTGGGTCACTAGCAAACGCTCTAGATATTTTGCAAGGGGACGATACTTATTATGGCATAACTCTTCCATGCTTGCTAACACTTAGAAAGCGATTGGTATAATTATCAAATACCCAGTTGAAATACTGCATACCCCTCGTTTAGCAATTTATGGCAAGTCTGCATACTCGCTTCGAACATTTTTTAAATATAAGCAATGTTCAAGCTGAAATAAGTGTTGTTGCCGCATTGAAACATCCCCGTTTAAAAAAGTCGGTCAAGCCCGACTATAACAATCCTGGTTACTAAATATGTCCAGAAGGAACAAACCTTCTATCTATAAAACTGTGGGAGATATGACGTTTTTACTAATTTGCGGGAGCGGGAGGGGGCTTGGCAAAAATTGAAAATAAACTTGATCTGCCTGCAAGTATAAGAAGCATATGTCCCATATATGTCAAACCTCTATCTCTTACCATCTCTGAGATCTGTGCGGACAGACGGACGGACAGACGGACATGGCTAGCACAAACTTATTATACTCTATGTACCTTTGGTACAGAGTATAAAAACCTTGAGACCGACGATGCTGTCGAGGCTGAAGAACATTAAAAAATGTCGACTTCTTTGAGTTTGATTCGGAACCTGAGGAAATGAAGTGCTTAAATTCCCAAAGGGAGTTGTCCGTTTCTATAATGGACAGATTGTTATCGGAGAAAGACAAAAGCATAATTTTGCAGGAAAAGTATCCCATCATAAAGAAAATATTCATAAAGTACAACACTCCTATGCCGTCGTTTGGGCCGGTAGAAAGAATGTTTTCTTTTGCAACATGGGCAAACACCCCCAGATAGAGCAGGACTTCTGATAATTTTTTCGAGAGCCGAGTTATAAAGAAGTCCAATATTACAGAAATAAATAAAAATTAACTTTAGTTGGATAAATATCTTTTTTTTCACTATACACTCTAGTAAAATCAACTTTACAATTGTTTAGTTTAGTCTAGTTGAAGTTGAATTTATTCAAGTTGATTTCAGTCATGAATAAAATTCAACTTCTCCGAACAACTAAATAGTTGCATATTTAAACTTCAAATCATCTTAAAAATTTAAGTTGATCAACTTTTAGCTTTTAACTTTCAATTAAGTTACAAAAATTCCCACTCTGCCATATTTCTACATCAAGTGGCAATACCGCCGACAATTGACTACTGCATTCCAACAATAACGTTTACTACCATGTATATGACTGGAACTCAATGTCCCACTGCAAGCCATCAATTTCTATATTGAAAGCTCCAAACTGGAGCTCGGGATCAAAGTTTCATTCCGACTTTCCGATCATTGTAGTGTCATTTTATCCATCCAGGAGTCTACCTAGCTTCTAGGAAAATCTCGTAATTAGAGGAAGTAAGGTATTCACCTTTAAGTTAAGCTGCATTAAAAGCCCTTGACGTTAATGTTAACTATACCAAAACTCTTAATAAATGCAGCAGATCCCTTGATGAGATGGTTCAGCACTTTAAAATTAATCTCGTTTGGGTGCCTGGACACTGCAACATTAAAGCCAACAAGATGGATGACCACCTCGCTAAAGTTGGCACTACCACTCAGCTTCTACTAGATAAGAGAGTGGCGTACTTAGGAATTTTCCATGGGGTGGTTTTAGCAAAAATTTTCTATAGTCGCTTCTTTCTTAGTCTTGTGTATAAAAATTATTACTGATCTCAGTATTTGCACCTAAAAGTACATTCCAACTCTAAAGTCTCAGTTGGTCCATACAGAAAACTTTCATCAAATTTTATATAGTCTTTTCTTAATCAACCAGTTTTCCCTAGAAAATTAAAACTTTTTGCTTCCAGTTTGTCCGAGAGTAAGTATTTTATGTCTCCCGCTCATTATTGCCAAACACCCAACAGCGAGAAATAAAATACTTTAATAGAGTAAAAATGAAACTTTTGCTTTACTCAACCAATTTAATAAACAGCAACGAAAAGAGCGACAGACGTCTCTAGCCAAAAGGACAAGGGAAACACAATTTTCTACTAAATTATATACACCAGAGAGAGCAAACATTTTTGTTGGTTTCGGTTTTTTTTTAAGACTTATTCGTCGTTTAGCCCAACAGCAAAGCCACATGGCCAACTAGTAAGTATAAGACACCAGGGAAAAACAGTCGAGGCAATAAAGAGTGGAATGTGTTGAGCAGGAAAAAGCAAAGTGAATTATGGAGACTAAGGTGGCAAAAATGTTTGGCAAATAAGGAAGCACAAATTGCTTTAATCAGCATCAAAGCGGTAACAGAAGGTGCAAAAAAGATGAGATTCATGGGAGATGAAGAAAATGGAAAAATTACTGATTTTAATCTGTGAAAAAAGAAAGAAGACTTGACAAATGTAAGAAGAGGAAACCTTAATATTTTTATAATGAAGATTTATCAAAATAACGACAATTTAGGTAAAAATTTATGTATTTTTGTTTAGTTTTGGTTGGATTGACTCTGATCCTGTCTGAGAGTGTTAAAAGTGCTTCCTGCATCAAAGCGCAGAGAGGAAATTTGCCACGTGTGATTATGGCAATGTCATCCGCATAAGCTATCATTCGTTGACTGTCACCAGACATAGAAATGGCTAAAAAACCAAAAAAAAATATGATTTACTCAATTAGGCCAAAGCATTATGAAGCTGTCCCTTAATTTATATTGAATTTTTTATCTCCCTTTGCCGGATTATTAAAGATATACGTTACCATTTGCAATTTAAAATACAAGAATCCTTTTCAACTAGAAAAAAGTTTTTAATTAAAAACTGGCAAAAAAAAAACTTTCTCTATTTACCTTGACCGGTCAGACCTACGTCAACATTTCGGTCTGTCCCTCAAGGACATGCCATCCAAAAAAAAGAGCAAAAATTCTAAAACGGACGAGGACTAATTAATAAGCCAGAGCTTGCTTGTTGATGTTTTATCCTTTCGCTTTCCCTTTTTATTTTTTGTCAAAGTTTGGCTTAAATAAAGTGTACGAAAATTTTACTTGGGTTTGCCGTTTTTATTGCTAACCCAAAGAAAGGAAAACAGAAAAGTTTTCTCCAGAAAAGTTGACCAGCTTCAAACGGGCGACTTAACATGGCTTTAATTAAAGGTTTCCGTCTGTGTCTGGACTCTACTTTCGTATGTGTTTTGGTAGCTCCAAAGAGTCATTAAAAGTCGCTCGGGTATAACCTATGTGTATGTGTTACAAAAAAAAAGAGCTCAAAAAAAAGGGTTTGTACAACTTAATGTCCATAATGTGGTTGTTTGTTTGAACGAAAAAAAGAGGACGACAGTGCTTCACACCTCCATACATACCTATCTTAGTGTCTTTGAATGTAAGCATGTAATTTATTCCTTTAAATATGCTTGTTTGTGCGTGTAAAGTGAGAATTTGGTGCGAACTTCTTAATGTCCCAATTAAAAGTTTTTAGCCTGCTCACTTTAATGCCAAGTGTGGCTTTTTTATGTGGATCATAAAATTTGGTTAGGGTTACGCCAGGCCAAACTGATAAACAAAATAACTTTGGTGCCGCAGGATAATTAAATAGAGTCAACTTTACTTTTCTTAAATGCTTACAATATTCTACCATTTCTGGTTGGCTAATGATTCCTTTTTCTTTTAGGCATGGACTTAACTCATAAAGTTAAGCAAATTTTACTAGTGATTGATTTTTTGAAGTCCGCAACACTCAACAGATTCCAAAACAAATTTAAAGATGTTAAGATATATCTGAGCAATAATATAACTTACCTAATCTTCTTGAGAAGCTTTTGCATGGCTGGCGCCAACAGCAGAGAGGGGTGATCTGGTGTAAAGTTCATGCAATAGCCGCTGATCCACTCGGCCACTTAAATGGTACTTTAAGTAATTTTATTCGAAACCAAGTTCAAAGTGTTAGTGAAATCCACATTTTTGGGCTTCGGTTGGTTTACAAACTGACTGAAAAATGAAACGGTTTCGGAGAGCAGTTATAAATTTGATTTTCTTTTTTAAAATTTTGTTAGAAGGCTTGTGTCTGATCAAAAGGATTGCGTCGCAGGCGAAGGAAACTCCCATTAGTTTAATTAATACTTCTTTAATGTTTTCTTTGGTGCTGTTTGAGGGTCAGCGGCATTCTTGGACCTTACTTTTTCAAAAATAATTAAAATTGCAAGGTTAAATTCACTACAGCAAAATTTCGAATTATGAGAACCGACTTTTTTTGCCCAAAATGGACGAATTGGACTTGGTTGACATGTGGTTTTTGCAAGACGGAGCCACATGCCACACGGCACTCGAAACCATTTACAAATTGAGAGGCGAGTTTGGTGAGCACTTAATCTCACGTTTTGGATCAGTCCATTGGTCGCCAAGATCGTGTGATTTGACCCCACTAGACTATTTTGTGTGAGGCTAGGTGAAGTCTCTCGTGTGCAGGGAAAAGCCAGACTCAATTGCAGCCTTAGAAGAAGGGTTGTCGTTATTCCTTAAAGTATATCAAATATAACAATTTTCAATATCGATATTTGGTGGCCGGGTGGCTCAGCGGCTAGTGTGCGCGACCGCTGTGCAAGATGTCGTGGGTTCGATCCCGCCTCGGAACATCTAATGAAAAGTATTTGGTAATTGATTAATAGAAAATAATTAGTCCTTGATGGTCCGCGAATTTACAAGAATTTTAATGCCTTTAGATAGCGAAGGACTTCCGCGGTTCAATGATAAAAATTATTGCAAAGTTGCGTTTTTTGTTCAAAAATAGGAGAAGTTAACTTCGGTTCGACCGAAGTTTTGTATACCCTTGCAGTTTGCTTTCTAAATAAGACTACTTTTACTTACTTCGCTATGGGAGCTATACTAGACAGATGTCCGATTTCGACCAAACTTAGTGAAATCATGGAAAAGTATAACAAACTGTTATTTAAGAAATTTGGAGGCGATCCCAATTAAAACAAAAAAGTTTTCTCACAAGAACTTTTTTTCGACCGATCATTCATACTGCAGCTGCGTATAGCCATCCGATTCTGACAAAACTTTGTAGAATTGTGTAAAAGTATCTAAAATAAATATATGCCAACGAAAGGGACGTTTCCATTAAAAACAAACAAGTTTTTTCCAGATTTCGACCAAACTTTGTGGACTCGTGTGGGAGCATATAAAACAAATACATGCCAGTTTTGAAGACATTTCCATTGAAAACAAAATGGTTTTTATACCCTTGCAGAGGGTATTATAAAATTGTGCGGATGTTTGTAACGCATTGAAGGAAGCATCTCCGACCACATAAAGTATATATATTCTTGATCAGCACGACGAGCTGAGTTGATTTAGCCCAGTCCGTCTGTCTGTCCGTCCGTCTGTCCGTCTGTCCTTCTGTCCGTCTGTCCGTCTGTCTGTTTCTATGCTAACTCCTGCGTCAGTTTGAAAGCTATCTTCACCAAACTTTGCACGAAGTCTTTTGGTACATATACGCTGCACATTTGTCGGAACCAAAAGACTTCGTGTAAAGTTTGGTGAGGATAGCTTTCAAACTGACAGAGGAGATAGCATAGAAACAGACAGACGGACAGACGGACGGACGGGCAGGAGAACAGGGCTAAATCAACTCAGCTCGTCGTGCTGATCAAGAATATATATACTTTATGTGGTCGGAGATGCTTCCTTCAATGCGTTAAAAACATCTGCACAATTTTATAATACCCTCTGCAAGGGTATAAAATGGCAGCTGCACTATACAGTCTTAAGGTTTCTACCAAATTTCGTGAAATCATGAAAAAGCATAGAAAACGCGTTAACACGGAATCTGATACCGATTTCATTCAAAACAACAAAATGTTTCTCCTTAAGACTAGTTTTTCGACCGATCGTTCCTGTTGCAGCTATATGCTATAGTCGTTCGATCCTGCCAGTTCCGATACTTGTGCAGCGTATTTCAAACTGATGGAGAAAATAGAATAGAAACAGACGGACGGACAGGGCTAAAAAAAACTCAGCTCGTCATGCTGATCAAGAATATATGGTATTTACTTTATGTGGTCGGAAATGCTTCTTTCTAAGCGTTACAAACATCCGACAATATTTTTCGTTTTGCATAATATTCATTGTACGAGGGCCGTCCCAGAAATGGCCGACCTAGCACAGCAGTGTTGGAAAATGTTCACAAAAAATATTAAAAAGGGGAAGTACCGACTATTAAAAGCTTAAGTTTGAAGTTTGGTGCCTTTACCTTGCACAGTTTTTTTTTTGGTCGATTTTAATAGAGAACGATTGTTATTGATTTGCAAACATGGACAAAATTGGTCATCGTTATGTGATACAATACTTTCATATAAAAGGTCTTAGTCCAACCAATATTAAAAAGGAGCTGGATTCTACCTTACGTAATTCTGCTCCCTCGTTAACAACAATAAAATATTGGGTGGCTGAGTTTAAGCGAGGTCGTTTGAGCTGCGAAGATGAACATCGTAATGGGCGTCCAAATGAGGTGACCACTTGAGAAATGGTCGCCAAAATAAAAAAATTTGTATTGAGTGACCGGCGATTGAAAGTTCGTGAGTTAGCTAAATGTGTAGGCATTTCAAAAAGTGCTGTACATCGCATATTGACCGAAAAATTGGACATGAAAAAGTAATGCGCAAGATGGGTGCCGAGTTTGCTGACTTCAGAACAAAAACGCCGGTACACACCTCTGCCGTTGCAATGGCTAAAATAAATGAATTAAAATTTGAATTGATACCTCACGCTCCTTATTCGCCAGACTTAGCTCCCTCTGATTATTTCTTATTTCCAAACTTGAAAAAATGGCTTGGAGGAAAAAGATTTGGCAACAATGAAGAGGTGGAGTCCGAGGTTAATGCCTATTTTGAAGAGCTTCACAGTTCTTATTATAAAAAAGTTATCGAAGCTATTGAACATCGCCCTAAAATGATCCTATGTTGAAAAAAAAGGATACATTTTTGTGCTTTAGTAGTTAGGTCGGCCATTTCTGGGACGACCCACGTAAGCTCTGGTTTTGTTTGAGTTGGTAATAGTTGGCAGTAGTACTGGAAATAGTTTCTTATTTACATGTCAAAGCAAAGTATATGATATTTTCGAATTCCGCTTTAACTTTATTCATAGACAGCAAGTACTGGGCGGTCCATCTAGTGTTAGGAATTTGAACTTTTCATAATTGGACTTTTAAAACGTCAAATATAATTCGGAAATCGACTAATATTTAGTAAACACTTTGACATTTTCGAAATCGCAATTCCACTGATGAAAGTTGGGAAATATTAAAAACATATTTCAATTGTGTTGAGTCCTCCAGTTCGCAAGTTAAGCCGAAGATGGTGAATTTGACCGAAATATCATCTTTTCGGATGAAGCACATTTCCACCTCGGCACAGAATATCCGCATATCGTCGTCGAGAAGACAATGCAACCACCACGTGTCACTGTTTGGTGCGGATTTTGGTCTCGAGGCATCATTGGTCCATTTTTCTTTGAAAATGAAAAGGGAGCCAGCGTGACCGTGAATGGTAAGCGCTACAGCGCAATGTTAAGTGATTGGTTCTTCGAGGAAATTGAAGCGGAAGACTCGGACGATATTTCATTTCAACAAGACGGCGCTACGTGCAACACAACGCACGCCACAATCAATCTTCTACGCCCTATCTTCGAAAATCGATTAATCAGGCAATATGGATGTCATGTGATCTGACACCGTTAGTCAATTACAAATGTTATGCAAACAATCCTGAAACAATTGATGAGTTGAAGAACTAGATTCTAGTTTCTATTGCTGACATACGTGCCAAAACAATTAAAAATGTTCTCAAAAATTAGGTGGATCGAATGGGCTACTTCCAAGTCAGCCGTAGTGGTCATTTTTTTAAATTTACCACCCTGTATATGACAAGTATTTGAATCTTGGAGGTTTCTGAAAACAAAAGACACAATTTACGTACATATGAACTATGTATCTTTCTGTTCATGAGGTAGAATAATTAATTATCTTAAAGTAGAATAATACAATACCATTGTTTGAGATAGTAACTTCTATTGTGGAACACATGTGATCATCAATTTTGTAAGCCCATCCTTCTCCACGCAACGAACAGATAAACTAGAAATAGATTCTGTTTTTAAGAGGTTCTGGTTGAAAGTAAAGTCTGAGATACTATTTATTTTAAAATGGTCACAAAAATCGTTTTTTTTTAATCCGAAACAGTCGGTCTCACACACTCAGTTTTGTCAAATTTTGACAACATAAATGGGACACTTTGAAAATATGCAGATTTCAAGGCTTCAAGAAAAAGATACAAAACAATTCATAAATTTACTCAAACTCACTAATATTTCACTTGGCTTTTCTGCTCTTCTCATTGCAGTGTAGAAAAATGTAAAAAGTCGACTAAAACATACACCAAAAAAATTAATTTGCCTGCAAAATTCTTTTTCAACTTTTAAGTTAACCAAAACGACACGAATTAAAGTAAACAACAAACCAAACGGGTTAAAGCTTACTGTAAACGTAGTAGAACACGAAACGCAAACGAAAACGAAAAATATTAAAATATATCATACGGAAACGAACATAAATTTAGAATAAAGTTAATTTCTGGTGCGTATAACTCCATGAGAAGACGATTAGCATACGGATAGAAGCAGAGAGGTCGTAGGGAGGAGCAACTTCAGTAATTCAATCTGAGCACTCCACGACGGCCAACTAAAGACACCGGCGTCTGCAAAACTAGAAAACTTCGTCAAACGGAAAACGGAATACGTGTGCGCGCGTGCTGAAAAAAAAGTTATTCCAAGCTAGAGGGAAATAGAAACCAAATCCAAGTGTTTTAGTTTCGACACGTTTCCGAATTAAATCCAAGAAGAAGAACAAGTAAAGAAGTATGTCCTCTTCCATGCCCTTGACCATGGACCATCGACGCCTGATGATTTGGCCCACAATGGTGGTGTGTTTGCTGCTGTTGCAGACAACAACAACCAATGCTATCGATTTGAGCCGCTTGTATGGACACATGGTGGAGAAGCGGAGCGGAGGTAAGTGGCAAGCAAACCAAAAAACAAAAATAGCAACTCATTAAGTCATTTCCGTATTCGAACACCTGGGGCGGATACGCAATCAGGTGAACGGTTCTAGAGATTGATGCGGCAAGTGCTTACCGAGTTTGTGTTTCCTATTTGCAAATACTCTTTAAGATAAAAGTTTGAAATATCAACAATTGATAACAATTAGCTCTATATAAACAGAACAGTGCATTGCGTGCTTTTGGAGGAAGGGTTTGCTCTTAAATAGTAAGGCCATTGCATGTTAGTGTTGAGTGGACACAAATCTTTGCATTCAAATTTGTATATTTAAATAATGGTCCTCAACCGCTTATAGACTTACTTATTATTTCACCGAAATTTGATAATCGGAATAACACTATTTTGGTGCAATGGTAAACGACCGATTGAAAATGAGTAAAGTAAAACTTAAAATAAAGATGCTTGACTTAGCCAAAGTCCAATAACTTTGGCAGCTTAGGTTGAAACATTTGTTTGCTTTTCGATGTTGTTATCGATTAAATGAGACCTAACTGGAGTTTAAATAGCCTATTACACTAAGGCTCGATTTCTCAATGTCCGGTTAGTCAACTTGAATAGCAGGTTATCCGAATTTGAGTGTCTCATGCAGTGTGCGGCCTAACCGGAGGAACAAACTTAAACGCAGCTCGAACACTGGTTAAAGTTAACCGCGATTAATTTTCAGTCGTGAACAAATTATCGATATTTTTATCGATAAGTATACACACAGCTGGCTCCAGCACTATCTTTGTTTATATTATTATTTTCTGCAGCAAAATGTTAATGAATAAACGAATTTTTTCACGCAATAGAAATGGTAAAGTCGGGAAAAAATAGAGAATTGTAAACTTGATTCAAGAGTTTTTGATATAAATAGTTTGATAAGAGTGAAAATTCTACATTCGAGACCGAAATTCTTCTTCAATACTTGATACAAGAATGAAAATTTCTTAAATCAAGTAGAAAAATTCTTGAACCAGGAGCTACTGGTGTTAAAAACAAAGATCGTTCACTCTTGAATTAAGATCTTGTCAGACTCAAAATCAAAATCGAATATTCTTGTTCTAAGAGTTACACATACTAAAATCTAATATTGTTCGTTCTTGAATTAAGAGCGAGCCAGACGCAAAAGAAGATCCACCGTTTTTGTTTTAAGAGCTTCACATACTCAAAGTAAAGATTGTTTGTTCTTGAATCAAAATCTTTTCAAACTCAAAACAACTAAAACAACAATTAAAGGGGAGTGGCTCAGCGGTTAGTGTGCGCGACTGCTGAGCATGAGGTCGTGGGCTCGATCCCGACTCGGAACATCTAATGAAAAAGTTTTTTTTCTTTGAATAAAACTTTACACCCGGCCACACCTCTTGCTGTTGGCGCCAGCATTGCAGTAATTAGCCATGAAAAGCCTCTCAAAAACTGCCGTTCGGATTCGGCGTTAAACTGTAGGTCCCTTTCTCTTGTGCTAAAATTAGAAGCGCACAAGGCAAGAGATTGAGAGAGGCTCGGCTTTGGCCCCTCGGGGCTGTTGTCATCTTGACAAGCCGATTTTATTTTACTTTACTTTTACAGAGAAAGTTCGAGTTTTTCTTCAAGGAATTTACTACTTATTCCTTTTTCGCGTGAAGGAGGCCCAAAAGAATTTGCTTCGACCACAGAAGGCACTCCACCCACAACAGCCGAGACAGCTCTGGAGACAATTTTCAAAATACTTTTGTGAATTGCTTTGTTTCTGAGTTTCAAACAACAAAATCAGGCAAGGAAACATTTCTTTAAGTAATTTTTTTATATGGAATTTGACAGCTAAAGGAAAATTCGCACGTTCTCAGTACTCACCCTTAACTTTTTTTTTTTACTTAAATTTAAAATACAAATTTTTAAAGTAATAATACCTAAAATATACTTAAAACGGGCAACAGTTTTTCCGTTATTTAATGGGTACAAGTGTAAGGAAAGACTTTTAAATTCGTTGAATAGTTTTACAGTAGTTTTTCCAGTATCACAACCTGCATCTACATATGCCAGAAAATGGCTACCAAATTCTGTAATCTTATTTTTTCGCATATAACATAAACATTGGACGTTTCGTCCACTTTAATAACGAATTTCTTAATTTTAAGTAAATCAAAAGCAGTTAAGTTCATTCCCAAGTAGTAATTTTTCTTATATCTTGTACCTTTATAGGTAATTTGTACGATGAAGTTACAATTTTCAAAGATGAAAAAAGATTCTTTAGTTTAATCATAAATGTTTCATTACTAACATTGCTACTAATCGATGTATGTGTAACAAGGGTTTAATGGACTGTTCAAGATCAATTAGGAACTTTGCAAATTTTAAGTCGCTTTTCATAGCAAGTTAATATGGATTGTTGATTCTTGAATTAATGTTGTGGAAATAAGCCTTAGCGTCTTTATGCTTAGCTATGAACCTCATAGACCACTTAAATTTTTAAGCGGTGCGCATTTTTCGATTGCAGTTGCGTTGTGTACCATAAAATGGAGTTTGGGCTTTAATGTGCCAAATAATTTAGTATACGTGATTTTCTTTTACCGGATCAAGTAGTTTTCTTAAGTCGGTGGAGTTAGCAACACCTGCCACTATGCACGGTAGGTATCAAATCGACTATCATTAATGGCAAAAAGTGAACAAAGCAACTAACTTCACTTGCAGTCATTTTTGGGTTAAAGACTTTAAACGATTAAGGTCGATGCGAACAGAACATTTTCCAATGTCGGTTTCTCCATATTGAAATAAGGATTTTCAGCTATTAATATTAGGGTTAATAATGGAAATTTTGTTGATTTTTTGTCAGTATCATTAGCAAAGTTACACTGTGTTAAACCCGAAAATCAAGATTAAAATAGTTGGGAGGAAAACTAGATTCCCACCCCAAATTCCCACCCTAGAGTTCTTAAAGGTAAAGCACATGTCACAATTTATTGAAATGTTCAAAAGCAACATTCTTGGATTGATTCTGTCTGGCAGTCCGTCCGTCTGTTTCTATGCTAGACTAGCTAAAACTAGTTTTTCAACCGATCGTTTCTATGGCAGCAATATGCTATAGTCGTCAAATCCGGCCAGTTTTCATACTTGTACAGCCTATTTGTACTACAAGACTTCGTGGAAAGTTTCGTGAAGATAGCATACAAACTGACGGACATTGCTATATCAACTCAGCTCGTCATGCTGATCAAGAATATGCATATATACTTTATGTGGTCGGAAATGCTGCCTTCTATGCGTTAGAAACATCCGGACAATTTTAATATACCCTCTTCATGGGTATAAAAATGAATTTCGCTGCTAGCCGGCACTTGTTCCTCCTGTGTCGGTGAATACTTTTCGGTATGCCTCTCCCTTGGATATGGTTGATATACCATTTCCCTTTATGGACCGCCCATATAAACTCCACCAGAGTCTATACATCCGCAGTCTCCACTGCCCATTACAGTTCAGTATAATCAGGCTGCCGTTCCACCCAGCCCAGCTCTCGCAGCTCCCGTTACTCCTATTTTGGACACTTCTGATGTGAAACATCTTTAATTTCGGTACGAAGGATTTTATTAGAGGTAAAACTTGATTTCAGCGACGCGCGTCACGCTGACTTGCTTATTTTGTGGTGTTGATTACGGCTTAAGGTGGTCGTGTGGGGAAAGGGGTGTGTGCAGTTAGGTGGCCAGGCACACCCGCTCTCCCAAACACACACACACACGCACACCGGGTGTGCACCCGCACACTGAGAATCGAATACTGGGTATCGAATACTTACCATCAACTACTTAGTATCGAGATCTTATAGTCCAGTACTGAGTATTAAATACTGAGTATAGAGTACTTAGTATCGAATTTTTAGAATCGCCCTCTGAGTGTCGAGTAATGAGTATCCAGTACGTGGTATCCAGTGCTTAGTATCAAGTACTTAGAATCGATTACTGTGTATCGAGAACTGGGTATCGAGTACCTAGTATCGAGAACTTGGTCACAAGTTCTTTGTATCGAGTACTTAGAACCAAGTTCTGAGTATTAAATACTGAGTATCGATTACTTGGTTTAGAGTACTTAGAATAGAGTTCTTAGATTTGAGTGCTGAGTATCGAATTCTGATTATCCAATACTTGGAATCGTATCGAGTATTCCGTATTGAGTACTTAGTTTGGAGTACTATTATCGATTACTGAGTATCGAGTATATAGTATAGAGTAACACACAACCACCCACCCAACAACTTCTCGTATGTTTCCGGACCTACGAGAACTGCGTAAGTTTCTCTAAAAACCGAAGTCCGCTTTTTGTTAGAGATGCAAGTTTCAAACGGAAAACAGTTATTACGATAGTTTTTCCTTAGGGATCTGGGTTTCAAACGGAAAAGATTCAGTTTTCGATCCGCTTTTGACCTGCTTTCGCTATAGAGAACGGACCCGAAAACTTGTATCGAGAACTTAAGTTTTGCTGACCGAAAACGGAACACGTTCTTAATAGTTTAGTAAGAAAAAAATTTCTAGAAAATGTCGATTGTCGGGTGGGCCCACCCGACAATTTGTCGTATGTTTCCAGACCTACGAGAAATTCGTAAGTTTCTCCTAAAATCGAAGTCCACTTTTTGTTAGATATGCGGGTTTCAAACGGACATCAGTTATTACGATAGTTTCTCTTAAATTCGAAATCCGGTTTTCCTTAGAGAGGCATATTTCAAACGGAAAGATTCGGATTTCGATCCGTTTTTGACCCGTTTTCGATATCGAGAAAGTGTCGAGCACGTATCCGAAAACGTGTATCGAGAACTCACGTTTTGCTGCCACAAACTGAGCGACAGGTAATATTTTTTCGGACCTAAAACGGAATACGCTCTCGATAGTTTAGAATGAGAAAATTCTTAGAGAATGTCGAAAAAGTATCCGTTCTCGAGGTCTATTGTCGCCCCGTGAGTTTTAGATACACTCACACCGCCGCCACCGCCTTACCTAACAGTCCCCTTTAAACTCGTGTGCATTAATTGTTACTTCCCCTTCTACACCCGCCCAGTATGCTTCAGCTGCAGTTTATGGAACTGGCTAGAAATTCTTGATGGTCACAAAATCAGTGTGTCTCCGTGGCGTTGTTATGTTGCAGCAGCTAAAAAAGGACCCTACTTCTTCCTGAGCCAGCGCTAGACAATATGCATTCACAAAACAATCCAGGGCATTCCCTTTGACTTTTGCATTTCATATAGTGACTACGATTTTAAATTATTAGGCCAGTTCCGAGTTCCGAACGTTTTTAAAAAGTAAAAGCGAAACGAAAACGAGCGTTTTACTATTTGCTGTTCCCAATTCCAAGCGATTTGGTTACGTTTCGACTTTTCGAACTCGGTTTCGAAAACAGCTGGCTAACTGGCCTGCGCAAGTGTTTGTGTTTATCGTCAGCAGCCAGAGTTATCAGCATCTCTATAATTTAAATTTATAAAGCTCTTATTTACTCTTTAAATCCATTTATTTTTACTTAAACCAGTATTTAAATATTTCATTTGGAATGTCTTATCAAATATGGGTAAACATAGCTAAGTGAAATAGAAAAATTGCGGTCCGATTAAATAAATCTACAGCACCTTAGCACGTCGATTGAAGGTCAAATCGGCTAAAAAATAAAGGAATTCGAACAGCTCGTTTGGTCACGCCACTCGGTTTTGCGTTTCATGAATATTTTATAGATGTTTATAAAAATTCTATTAAACAATACTCAACTTAAAGAGTTTAAGTAATAATTTCATTTATGGTTAATCTATTGGGAAGTATTTTAATGCTTTTAATAGTAATCAGGCATGTTCCGAATTCCGAACGTTTTCAAAAAGTAAAAACAAAACAAAAACAATCGTTTTACTATTTGCAGTTCCCTCCGACGATTTGGTTACGTTTCGACTTTTCAACTAGGTTTCGAACACTGCTGCGGCCCTACGGTGTTATCGTCCCATTGTCATCATCTCCCTTAAATTTATAAAGCTCTTATTACTCTTTAAATCCTTTGTTTTTACTTAAACCAGTATTTAAATATTTTATTTGAATATGTGATATCAAATATGGTTAAACAAAGCTAAGTGAAATAGAAAAAGTGCTGTCCGAATTAATAACCCTAGTCGATTTGCGGCAATTCCACTCGTTTTCGGAATTCGGAACAGGCCCGAATAACTTTAATTTCGCTGAGTCTGCAGAGCACGTTTTGAAAACGACAATCTGTCGATTTCGGGATTCGGATAGCAATCAGCTCGATTTGCGGCAATTCCACTCGTTTTCGGAATTCGTAACAGGCCCGTTTATAGTACTTTTTAGCTCGCTTTTTTCTAGTAAAACTTTGTACTCAGGCAACAAATTAAATCTAGACCTTGCTAAAAATACAAATTTTTACGCTGGAGTCCCAGCTAAGGGTACAGTGTGACTGCTCAACGCCAAAATACCACCAAATGTCAAACGGTCTTACTGCACTGTGTTTGTTTACCAAGTGTGATGTGATTTCAATTAAATTGATTTAAGTAATAAAAGTGCAAGTGCAGGAGTATTTGGATGATATTTGGAGTGCAGAAGTCATGGGAAAACCCTTAGTTGTGTTTTATTTTGTGTTTTGCTGCAGGCTGCAGCCATTGTTGATTTCATTTAGCAACGGTAACTTGCTAAATAATTGCAAACCATTTTTTTTTGCTTCTGCCTAGCTAAAGCTTTCAGCTTTTGGCCAGTCAAGGTAACGGCGCCACACGATTGTAGCTAAGGCAATTAGCTTGTCTGAGAACGGCTCAAGCTAAGAGGCCAGCTAAAAGTTTTATTAAGCTACCTTTTTTTATATGAACTCGACCCCAGCTAAATCGATTTAGCTTGTCTGAGTACATAGCTTAAAGAAAGCATAGGTAAGGCTGGATTGACACTTTTAAAGTTTAGGGACAATTTTTGTCGCATTTTTTCATTAAAGTACAAAAGGCAATGCTGTGTATCACCTCAGCCTCTTCTAAAACATTGTGCGGTGAATTCAAACACATTCTGGCTCTCTTACACCAACGACTTTTAATGTACATATAATCCAGAAATAGACGATAAATTGTGACCAAAATTATCCCTAAAAATTGAATGTGTAGTTCCAGTCTAACTTTAGTATAATCCTGAAAAAGCGTGCTTAGTTAACAGACTACCGTCAACAAAAAGTCATGATTTCGGAACATTTAGAACGAATTTTGTACTCCTTGTAAGGGTATAAAAGCATCAGCCTTCTCGTTGTATAAGATTTGACTTTGCCCCAGATTGTAGCTTAATGTTTCTTTGTGTTCCTTTAATGCTCGTCCTCTGCTTATTTATTGCTTCACTTAGCCTCTAATTCCATTAAATAAATTTGCACTATTTTTTCTCTCGTTCCTTTTCGCTTTTAGACTTTTACTTATTCAGCTGTTTTGGCAGGTGAACTGCATAATAAATGTGCACATGTTTATATTTATTTATATTATTTTTTGTTTTATTTTTCCTTTGCCGTTTTCCTGACTTTTTGAAGCAGAAAAAGCGAAGCTTAAAAACTTTCCGCTTGCGTGTTTATAGGTTCTTTGGCCAACCGAAATGATATAAATCTTAGTTTTGGAAGTTTAATTTTTGTGTAGTTTTTAATCGCCTGCGAATATTCGTGCGAGAATTTCCCCACATTTTGATTTAAACGAGCAGAAAGGCATTTTTATGCCATAATTAAATTAACACCAATTGGTCTGAGAGTTACGAATGCAAATGTTTGTCCAGACTTCCATTAGGCCACTTGACCCACAGTGCGTATGGGCAATAAGAATCATGAATATGTAAACATAATTAAATAAAACGAATTTTTATTAGCTTCATTTAACGTTTGACGCTGATTTGGGTAAAGCGACTAAAACAAACTAATTAAACGGCCAATTTGGCCCAACTAATTAAATACATGGTTTTTTTTTTTGTTTCTTTTTGGGTGCCGCCGGAACTGCCAAGGGGAAATTAAATTTCCGGCTTCGGGGCAAATGTCAAAGGCCAAAGAAAACCAAAAGAAAAAATAAATAAATAAATATGATTTAATAACTTTTTCACGTTGTAAAAAAGTTTATGAAATCGACGTTGCAGTTGGAGTACCTGCACCTGTACTACTCACTCACCTGCTGTCAAATGCAGTAATTGCTCTTTGGGGGAATAAAAAACATCTAAAAAATGAAAAGGCAAAATGCAAAATCCATTACCACAAAAACTGTCAGTTGCAAATTGGCCACACGAGCTCTCTGAATGCCAAAGGCAAACGATTTACTAGTGAATAACAATTTCAGACCGTAAAGTCTATATGAATAATAAATAAATACCTTTTATCTGAAAGGAATATTTTTTCGAATGCTATCCAAAGCGAGGAAAGTTCGATATTTCAGCGACTCTGCTGCTGACAACCATCAACTTTTTATAAACTACTGTCAAATTTTAAGGAAATAGCCTCAAAAACTTCAAACCTATAAGCGTTTTCAAGTCAGAAGAAATAACTAGTAGTCTCTTCCAGTTTTCTAGCTCTACATCTTCAAAGAGTTGCCCATACCCAGTTTCTGTTTAAGTTTGTTGAATCCTTTCTTTAGCATTTGGATATAGTTATCAACTTCATTTCTTAAAGATTCATTGTTCAATTTCAATTTTGTTATTTTTGTGGTCTGGTATAATAATTTGATCCTTTTCCTCTAAATTGTCGCCGCATTGCAGCCGCTTTTGCCGTGAAAGGAAACTCGTTGCATTTTCGTTCTTTCATTTTCTCTGCTGACACACCGCTTCTTTCAGTGGCCGACAACACTCTGTTATTTATTGTTGCTTGGCTTTTGTACTTGCGGCATTTGGCTTTGTGACTGACGGACACTAACGAACCTCAGCGGAGGCGAATGCGGTTGTGGTCATAATTTTCCTCTTGCCTGACGATCCTATGGCAGTTAATAAACGTGCGCCCGACCGAGCAATTTGAGGACAACAAAACTGCAAGCAATGCGGCTCTTAAAAACCGCATGATGACTTTTTAAAAGGGCTGCTCTTCGGGGGGTACTTATCTGAGGTAAGGGAATTGCTGCAGTGTTGCTCACTTTTAAGCGATAGCCATCGGCCAGTCATGAGTTAAGATGGAAAAAATGCATGACAGTTTTTAGCTAAGGCTTACTAAGTGGAAAAAATGATTAAGATTGTGAGAGTAATTAATGGCATTCCGCGAAAAATTAGAGAAAAAAGTGTTAGCTCTTCATTAGATTTTGATACCCACCGTTGTCCTTAAGAGAAAATTGGGTACTGCGAAACTGGGTACGATTTAAGAGTCTTCGCAAATCACAACTATAAGTAGTTGGCCAGGTATAAGATAATCTTTGGTACGAGTGTTGCAACTGCAACAGATTAAATGACACGAAAATTATATAAGTCATGTCTCAATAATCTCGGCTGGGAATTTTATCAGTCAATTGGAGGCATCCAATAACAAAGTGGCCGGGTGGCTCGATCCCGCCTCGGAACATCTAATGAAAAGTTTTTTCTTTGAATAAACTATACACCCGATCACCCCTCTCTGCTGTTGGCTTTGGATTGGGCGTAAAACTGTAAGTGCCTTTCTCTTGTACGAAAATAAGAAACGCACAAGCCAAGAGATTGTGAGAAGTACGGCCTTGGCCCATTTTAAATCATGTTAAATAACAAAGTGAATCATAAGCATTCAGATTTCTAAATAATTGACAGACGGAGTTGGTTAGAGTTAAAAACTGTATTTTTGTCTTATCTGAATTCCTTAGTTATTTTAGTTAAATAGGCATCATCCTGGAGTGTTGACCACCTTAATTATTGCTCCTTGTATCGGGGGTTCCATTTCTCATATGCAGACCTCAATAATGCCTCAATATTCTACTGCTCAGGAGACTGAGTAGGCAGTTTACTCGCATGAGGCAGGCTATATCCAAACTTTTAATCCGCAATAATGATGGTACTTGGACTTAATGTCCTCTGGAAAGTATTTAGAGGAGGACAAATTCGGTCGGTCGCAGGAGGCGTAAATTGACAATCCAGGACAGTTAACAGTCCTAGTCGCACCAATCCCTCTAAAGGAGGTTCAGGGCCAGGTTAAGGACATTAAAAATAAGAAGGCCCCTACACTCATAAAAAAGTCCCAAATTAGCCCTTAAAAAAAATTAAAATCCGTCCGACTCACCCTAAAATTTAGAAAAATAGTTTCTAAATGTTATGGAAAGCTTTTCTTAACCAAAAAGGCTACTTTTTTTAGAATTAGAATCTCTTTCTGAATCATAGATAACTATTTTCTTAAAATAAAATATTTTTTCCTAATATAGAGACAAATTTTTCTTAATAAGAGAAAAGGTATTTTCTTAAAAGCAGAAAAAATTGTTTTAGATCACCGGCCCAGGTCCACCACCGGGTGTTGCAGGTCCACCTCAATGGCCACCTGATGGTCCACGTCCACCACCGGTTCAGGTCCAAGTCCACCACCGGTGGTCCTGGTCCACCTCCGGTCCAGGTCCAAGTCCACGTCCACATTTATGATAGTCAAACTCAAGCCGGTTAGAGGTCATGTTATGTTTTCACATAACTTTAACTAGTCAAACACAACACCACAAAGGAGGCTGGTCAACTGAACAGGAAGCTTAAGAACCTCCCGGTTCAATCGTTTGAGCAGAAGCAGAGGGTTCCTCATGCCAGCATTGCTATAACTGCTTTGTAATTTCAGAGCAGCAAAAGTGCAAAACCAACACCAGAACACCAATTGTTCATGATTTTCGAACAACTGTTTGCTTTATGAACTGACAATGCGTTCGCTTCAAGCTCGAATAAGCGATTAATATACGTGAGAAATGGGACTAGCGACTGACTCATTGCGAGCGCCTCGTGCTCTAATTAATAACTGACTTAGCATAGGGCTGGCCAGGCCACTTTGCCCAACGACTGCCAAAGGCAAGCGATAAAGCAATAGCGATAGATGATCGCGATACAGTGAGAAAATGCGAGCAGCGCAGTCGCTGTTGCATACGAATTTCCAATATGTGTGTGTGTTTGTGTCTAAACGACACCGTAGACAATGATCAAATCAAAACAATAAAATTAAGTTACGTTAAGCTGCACTAAGTGACTAATAGGGGATAACTATTTAGGTGTTATTGGCTGCTTGACCCGACAGTTTGTTTATAAATTTCCTATCGTCCATCTGATCATTCCCAAACTTTGAGGATCGATACTATATATGTTTAGAAGGTTCATGCGGACCTAGATGCTGTGCTGATCTAAAATATGCATTTTTAAGTCCCCCTCCCCCCTGAATTTATATTTGCATGCAAAATACTAGACTAAGGAAAAATACAATTACTTCCTGATCCATATTTATTTGTTAATCGAATAAATTCGTTCGAGAATTCGTTGACGAAATTTCGATGAGGCGTTTGTGTCGTATGCGAAATATTAGAGGAAACTTCGTAGAGGTAAAAACTCAAATTAAAATTTTAAGATTTTTTTTATATTATGTACAGTGTGTACATTGTACACTCTAAAAATAATCATTAATGATAGGTGCTGTTAAGTTTTTCATGGGACCTTATCGGCGTCCGCCCTAGTGTGCTTAATATCAATAATCTTCGAAAGATCAAAAAATTTAGTTCTGAGCTATGAAGGTTATAAAAATCGCTCGCCGACTAACCGCTCGCCCATTAAGAGTCAGTAGATGAGCAAAAAGCCGAACGACTCACCTCAAAGGGTTTTTTCTTTTATTTATTTTTTGTGTGTGTGTGTGGCTTGTGTGAGTCGCAAGCCCAAACAGATACCTCACTCACACATACACACACAAACGCAAATGACTTTTATCCATTGGTTCTTCGTTGAGCTTTGAGCGATTCATTCATGAGCCGATGTGAACGGTTCATCTCTGACTTATTGCTCAAAGGGTCCGTAAATAACTGTAATTTTTGGACAACAGAAAACGGTCAATTGTTATTTGCTAGCTCTGGTTTACATTCATGTTAATTCTCTATTAATCGTGCAGAGCCGATTTTAACTAACGCCCTAATATTTTTTTATATCCTTGCAGAGGGTTTTATAAAATTGTCCTGATGTTAGTATCGCATAGAAGGAAGGATCACCGACCACATACAGTATATATATTCTTGATCAGCATGAGGAGCTGAGTTGATTAAGCCCTGTCCGTCTGTCTGTCTGTTTCTAAGCTATCTCCTTCGTCAGTTTTAAATCTATCCTCACCAAACTTTGCACGAAGACTTTTGGTACAAATAAGCTGCACATTTGTCGGAACCGGCCGGATCGGATGACTATAGCATATAGCTGTCATAGGGACGATCGGTCGAAAAACTAGTTTTAATGAGAAAAAGTTATTTGTTTTCCATTGAAACGCCTCCAACCTTCGAATTTCTTAGTTAACTATGCTTTTTTATGATTCCACCAAATTTGGCCGAAATCGGACATCTATTTAGTATTTAGCTGTCATACAAAAGTAAAGTCTGAAAAGTAGTCTTAGTTAGAAAATCTTTTATGTTTTCCATGGAAACGTCCTCAAAATTGGCATGTATTTGTTTTATACGATTCTCCCATAGGAACGATCGGTCGGAAAACTAGTTCTTGTGAGAAAAACTTTTTTGTTTTCAATAAAAACGTCCCTAAGGTTGGCTTATATTTATTTAATATACTTTTACACAGTTCTACAAAGTTTTGTCAAAATCGGATGACTATAGCATATAGCTGCAGTATGAATGATCGGTCGAAAAAGAAGTTCTAGTGAGAAAAACTTTTTTGTTTAAATGGAATCGCCTTCAAAAAATGTACATTTTAGTTTGTTATGCTTTTCCATGATTTCACTAAATTTGGTCGAAATCGGACATCTATATAGTATAGCTCCCATAGAAAAGTAAGGTCCGAAAAGTAGTCTTTTTAGGAATACAAGTATACAAAACTTCGGCCGAGCCGAAGTTAATTTTTTGGGACTGGTACACTTTACAAAGATGTGAAAAAAGACTGAGATCATAATGATTTCGTTGGCTGAAAAGAGTCCGTTTCATACCGTCAGATTAGTCTCCCATATACATTAGTAAAGTGTTCGAAAGATCAATCTATGCGGTTTTACATCAATCTTTAGCGGTAATGATAACAAGATAGTCACGAGCCGAGTTGAAAAATATTTATTTGTTCTCATTTGCCAAAATAAAGTTTTGGTGAAAATTTTTTTTACAACCAAAAGGAATTAATCACCACCAAATATAAATTTTTTTTTTTTTTTTTTTTTTTGTGGCGCCGGGTTTTTTTTTTTTTTTTTTATTTCTTACATAAGGAGAAAATAAATTTGTTCTAAATGAAGACGAAATCATGAGCTGTTGATACTCGCGCGATATTAAAATCTATCTTAATCTCCATACTTCATAGAACATCGCTATAATTCACTTTAAGACTCATGCCTCTTTTGATTCATTAAGATCTGAAAATAAAAATAAAAGTAGAAGCTAGTTCGTGTTCAGGACCTTCTCGGTTGTCTTGAAAGGAGCTGTTTCCAGCTTCTACCGCTACTGGTACCGCTATCCTCTGCAATAAAGCTTATTGAAAACCAAAACTGGTTCACATATTCAATTGGTTGTCCATATAACGTTAGCGCTTGCATGTGTTCATAACATAAGCTTATCAATTTAGTCTTGGCTGTAATTGTTTTTGGTTGTCCTAAAATCTCAAAAACATTCCGCTGAAAACTGTTTTTAAAAGTTCCGAAATCGGAAACTTAGGCCAGACTTTTCCATCAGTAGACGCAACACTCTACAATTTGGCCAGTGGACTCAAGTCGGCTGAAAAATTAGGTTCGACCACAAAACCTCAATTTTCTCGACTTATAATGTAAATTTTCCGAATAAAGCTCTCATACTGAGAAATTGACGAGCAACACAATGTTTTATTATTTTGTGTAAGGCCTTAAATGTTTTTAAAGCTTGCCTTATTCAAACTAAATAACTACACTTTCCTATTTACTCTTACATCCTAACCTTTAAAGGACTCCCTTCCGGCGTTCGAAGAAAAAGAAACAAATAAAATCCATTAAAACTTTCTCCCTGCACGAACTTCATTTTTTGATTTTCTTATTTCCACTTAATGAGGCACGAAGAAAACAGCTTCGAGAAACTTGCAAAAAGGTAAAGGAAAACCTGCAAAAATTAATTACTAAACACGTTTAAGCAGCAATCCAAGCGAAAGTAGCCAAGAAATAAGTTTTTAATACAATTATAACAAAATTATTCGAAATGTGCGATGGACCAACTTGCTCCCTTGCTCTATCATGTTTATTTTTAGCTACAGCCACCATTAATGTGGAAAGTAAATCACGTAATTTCGCTTTTTTGGCCAGTGGCGTACTCGGTTGATGGCTGTTTTATGAAAATTTCACTCGGAGGGCAGCTGCAGCTGTCGCTGCCAGTTGGAAAGCTCACGTAACTTGGCTTATTGAGAGGGAAATGCTATTGCATTTGCATGTGTGGCACGCCTCAATGGACGCCCAACAGTATGCTACGCTTTGTTTGTCAGTTGCTCTTGGCTCTTGGGTTACACATCAGAATCAAGCCAACTGCTAGAGTGTTCCCCTGTGACCTTTAAGTTGTGTGTCTTTCTTTTCTCAAATATTAGCTAATAATAAATTACAAGTACTAATGCTAATTGAATTATTCGGTTTTGTATTTATGAGACTCTGGACAATCGCAAGTAAATGAATATTTAAGTAGGAACTTGCCAACAAGCAAATACACATTCATTTGAGAGGTAACAGAGAAACATATTAATGAGCTATATAAATAGAATTCAATTAGGGGAATGGAGCTAAGTAAATAGTAACAATACATAGCAGTTGACACTTGATAAATTAAACAAGAAAGTCGGTCAAGCCCGACTATAATATACTCAGTACCTTTGAAGTGCTGCTTATCACCGTTGTTTGATTTCCTTATAACTCGACAACCGTTCATCCGAACTTTACCATTCCCTTTGGCAAATCTATAAATAGTCTTTATTTCAAAATATGTCCAAAAGGTTCGAACCTTCTATTATAAAACTGACGGAGATATGACGTTAATAAATAAACTTGATCTGCCAGCAAGTATAAGAAGTTTTTGTCCCATACACGTCGAACCTCTATCTCTTACCATCTTTGAGATCTGTGCGTTCATAAGGACAGACAGACAGACGGACATGGCCATATCGACTCATCTGTTGATGCTGATCAAGAATATATATACTTTATAGGATCAGGTGGCTCAGCGGCTAGTGTGCGCGACTGATGTGCAAGAGGTCGTGGGTTCGATCCCGCCTCGGAAAATCTAATGAAAAGTTTTTTCTTTGGACAAACTTTACACCCGGTCACCCCTCTCTGCTGTTGGCGCCAGCTTTGTAGTAATTAGCCATGAAAAGCTTCTTAAACTGCCGTTCGGCATTAAACTGAAGGTCCTTTTCTCTTGTGCGAAAATTAGAAGCGCACAAGCCAAGAGATTGAGAGAAGCTCGGCTTTGGCCCTTTGGGGCTGCATCAACTTGACAAGCCATTTTACTTTTACTTTACTATAGGGTAGGAGATGCTTCCTTGTGGCTGTTACATACTTTTGCACAAACTTAATGTACTCTGTGTACCTCTGGTACAGAGTATATAACGAAACATTTTACTTTGCAGTTGGGTAATAAACACATTTATTATGTTATCGAATTACTGTCAAAATTGTATTTTGCAATGTTTCAGCTGACAAAACACGGAGGGATATAATTAATGTCATCTTTTTTAATTGGGCCGCCTTAATTAAATATGATATGTAAGCTCCCAATGAATAGTAGGCTTAATAAGTAGCACGATGAACATTAATGGGAAATTCGGACTTGTTAAAAAAGCTCTTTCGTTTTAAGGTGTAAACTTTAATGAACTTCCACTGGAAAGTATATTAAAACTCATAATTTTAACGATTATAATGGGAAATTCATCTAGAGGTATCTCTTGGCTAGTGTGTTTAACATTTCGCTCAAAAGAATGAGACGTAAATCTTAAAGTCGATTCCGAACGACAATGTTAGAGATGATTTTTTATGGCAACTTACTTCACAGCTGGCGCCAATAGCTTGTTAAGGGTGACCGGTTGAGTTTTTAAAGAAAAACGTTTCTATTAGATGTTCGGAGACGGAATCTTGTCATTGACTTCTCGCACAGCTGACACCCACTTTACCCGCTGCACCACAACCGACAACGAAAAGTAAGCCTACGAATTTTTTAAAAATATGGTCGTCAAAACGTGCAGAAAATGTTAAGTACACTCCAAAAAATGTCTCTATTGGAACAACCAAGTCTAAATACAGAGTGTATGGAGAGCGGAAGTTCTCCAAACTTCGAAAGAACAACAATCTTACAACAAGAGAACAACTACGGGAAACGCTTTACTCTCGAAACGCTACATACAATAGACACACCTACAGACAAGAGACTGAACTAAAAAACGGACACTGAAAACTGCGCTCACTTATACAGGCATCTTTTGAATAAGATAGTACTGAACTCCACCTCATAAATTTTTTGTAGAAATGTTCACGGCTATAAATTTCTGTTTAAAGGTCTGTATCCAGATCTGAATTAACAAGAAATAAAGTAAAACTTTCATACATAATGCAAAAATGAAATTTTGCTTCAAAATTTTACTTTCTTCTTCTTCTTCTTTGGCCATCACAACCGTATTACGGTCTCGGCCGCTGCCACTAATGCCCGCCACTCGCCTCTGTCCCGAGCGACATTCCACCAGGAGGACACTCCCAGCTTCGCAATATCTCCCTGCACCTGGTCGCGCCATCTCCGCTTCGGTCGACCCTGCGGGGGAATGCCTCCCAACACGTTCGCATGCCGACTGTACACCCGTTTTGCTGGAGCGTTATCATCCATACGGGTAACATGTCCTATCCAGCGCAGCCGCTGTTGTTTTATGCGCTTGACTAGGTCAGTGTCCCCATAGAGCTCATACAGTTCGCGATTCATTCGGATGCGAAATTCGCCGCCAACGTTTAGAGGTCCATAAATCCTCCGAAGAACTTTTCTCTCGAACACGCCAATTGCCGCCTCATCCTCTTTTGTCATTGTCCATGCTACTGCGCCGTATAGCAGGACTGGGATGATAAGTGACTTGTATAGAGCAATTATCGTTTTCCGAGAGAGGGCTCTGCTCTTGAACTCCTTATGGAGCCCGTAATAACATCGGTTTGCAAGAGTAATTCTTCTTCGGATTTACAGACTGGTGTTGTTGTCGCTGGTTATCGTCGTTCCGAGGTAGACAAATCCCTTAACAACCTTGAAGTTGTAGTTTCCCATTGCAACAGATTGTCCAAGCGTAGACTCACTGCGCGTTGATACAAGGTACTTCGTCTTATTCGCATTTACCGCTAAGCCCATAAGTTTTGACTGCTTCTCTATCTCTGAGAACGCCTTTTTTACCACAGATTCGCTTTTGCCGACGATATCAATATCATCAGCATATGCAAGTAGCATGTTATCTCTGGTAAAGATGGTGCCCGGTTCTGTTAGCATTTGGGCACTGGCGCAGTATGTACTCCATCAGCAGGTTAAAGAAGTCGCACGATGCCTAAAACCTCTTTTGGTATCGAAAGGCTCGGAGCGGTCTTTACCTATTTTGACGGAGCTTTGTTGTGCTTCTCAACGTCATCATGCAAAGTCGAACGTACTTTGCTGGAATACCAAAGGTAGACAGGGCTTCAAAGAACTTTGACCTTATCGGCGTGTCAAAGGCGGCTTTGTAGTCAACAAAAAGGTGGTGGGTGTCGATATTTCTCTCTCGGGTCTTCTCCAGGATTTGTCGCAATGTGAATATCTGGTCCGTGGTGGATTTGCCAGGTCTAAAGCCACACTGATAAGGTTCAATCAGTTCACTTATTCTCGGCTTTAGACGTTCCCATAGGATGCATGATAGAACCTTATATGCGATGGGAAGGAGACTGATCCCGCAGTAATTGGCGCAAACCGCAGGGTCTCCTTTTTTAAATATTGGACAGAGTACACTTAGACAGAGATCTTCGGGCATGCTTTCTTCGGACCATACTCTGCATAGGAGTTCTTCACCGCCAGCCTTAAACAATTCAGCAGGCAGCTCATCAGCGTCAGCAGATTTGTTATTTTTTAGCCTTTTTATGGCTAACAAGACTTCGTTATGGTCCGGCGGATCTATATCTATGTTATCGATTGGTGGTGTCGCTACCAATCGAGAAATAGTTTCTCCATTTGTCTAGTGCCACTTCCGGATTTCTGACCAGATTTCCGTGCTCGTCCTTCAATAGTGTGACTCTGGGCTTAAAACCTTCGGATAGTTGCCTAATCTTTTGGTAGAATTCTTACTTTACTTCTCGTTAATTCACATCTGGATAGAGACCTTAAATGTTTAATTATTATTGGAAAATTGATTGTGTAGTGCCCCTGTGGCGTTCCGAAATATATTGGAAGCAAACCAAAATTCAATTTGAGATTTTATTCTTGACCTCGAGGCGGCTAAGCCTCAACTTTCTGTCTCGATTTCATCAAAAAATTTGGAATTGAATTTCTTCCTAAATTGTTGAAAAGCAATTTGCAATTGGCTGGCTAAAATTAAGTTCAAAAAGATTGATTTGATGTCGAGCTTCAGATGGAAATTTTAAGTACGAGTCGTTCTTGATCGAGTTTCGGAAGGCTTAAAACAAAATAAATCGGAAAAGGATATTTTTGAACTCAAATCCGTAGTTGAAATACAAATGATCCTGACTCAAAATTTAAGTAAGTACTAGTTTCCAGTGTCAAAGCGAAAGAGCGAAAGAAACCAGGAGCAAGCAAATCTCTCTCAACATTACAGTGAGGCTAAATGGGTACAAACACATACGGAAATGCTTCTATAAACTAATGCCTTGGAATTCCCAAACAGTCATAGCAATGGTGGTACGAGAAGGAAGCTGAAGTCACTTAAAGATGACTAAAAGAATGCAAGCAACTAATGACCACGAGCCGGCAAGACCTTGCTGGAAAAAGTCATTTAGGGTTCTTGTGGGAAACTTTATTTGGGGTAACATCAAACTTAAGTCAATGAAAATTTGCATGATAATTCTTCATAGTTCACGGTTCAACGGTGGAATTTTTTTTTTGAATTTTTTGAGCACAGGTCCCTATTCTAGACAATTTGCAGGATTTTTTCAAAGTTTATTATGGGTTGGAAAATATCAAATAGTCCCTGGTTTGAAAAATAAAAAGTTTTAGAAATAAAACAAAAAGTTTTTCTAAGACTACTTTTCTGACGCTACTTTTCTATGACAGCTATACTATATAGATGTCCGATTTCGACCTTATTTGGTGGAATCATGGAGAAGCTAAGTTAACTAAGAAAAACGAAGTTTGGAGGCGTTTCCATTGAAAGCAAAAAAAATTTTCTAACTAAAACTATTTTTTCGACCGATCGTTCCTATGACAGCTATATGCTGTAGTCATCCGATCCGGCCGATTCCGACAAATGTGCAGCGTATTTGTACCAAAAGACTTTGTGCAAAGTTTGGTGAGGATACCCTGTACTTCGGCTGCACCGGTGCGGCATTAACGAATCCCCTAATTATTCGTAGTGAGCACTTCCCACCAGACCAACCACCAGTCAAGTATTTGCCTAACGAATTTTGTATGGGAACGTCTGGAAACCGTACCGATCGGTACGGCCAGTCGTTACCAGTCGTTAGTGTGGTGATTGGTGCACACTATAGTTCAAGTACTAGACTGTGATGCATTACCTGTAGTTCACGACGCTACTGACGCTCAGTGATGCATCAGGTCGTTAGGCCTGGTAGTGCCTTGACACCAGCTAAACTACAGGGTGGCTTTAAAACTGACGGAGGAGATAGCATAGAAACAGACAGACGGACAGACTCAGCTCGTCATGCTGATCAAGAATATATATACTTTATGTGGTCGGAGATGATTCCTTCCATGCGTTACAAGCATCCGGACAATTTTATAATACCCTCTGCAAGGGTCGTATAAGCGACTAAAAAGAACTCCGTTGACACTTCCCCAATTTGAAACGAATTTGATTTCCGCTGGGAAACGATAGTCTAGTCAGTTTGGGATTTTTGTATGCCATTTATCTGACAGTCTGTTCAGACAGATTTCGCTGACCATTTATGGCATAAGTGGACGTCTACTACGTTTATGTAGCTTTTCTACATGCCGCATTTACTTTTCTCATTTCTGCGGAATGTAGATGTTTTACACTCGACTTATACTTACGAGTGTATACTATTTACACAAAGGAGTCTGGATAGGATGGTAGTGACGGGAGGAATGGAAGCAAGGAGCACAAGAAGCAAGGTCTTCCTCCCTTTCAAAAACGTACATTTAAAACTGTTTTTCACTGGCCTTGTCTGGGCTACCTTTCTCCTAAATTTAGACACAATTGCCCGCTTCTTAGCCCATACGACTATCAACCGCTCGCACGGCAATGCTGAAAATCACAGTTATAAATAAGCGATTGGGATCAACAACACGGATGTAGAAATGTAGGATGTCAAATGTAGGATATCCTTAACGTTTATTTAGAAAACCTACTTGTCACTTGTAAAAAACAGTTTTCCAAACATAAGAATAACTTTTCTGTACTGATTCTAAGCAACAATTTTTGTTTGGAATTTCCTTGTAGACTGTCAATATCTAAACGATAATGTAGAAAACCAAAATTTCCGTGTAGTATTCAGATTGTTGAATTAAAAATGTAGAAATACTTTGGAAAAAACTGATATTCTATTATTAAGTACCCTTTGGGACAAATGGTCCACGCAACATTTAGCATTTCTACATGCCTTGTTAAATTTGTTCATTTCTACATGTAACGCGTAGTTTTTCTACATGCAACATGAAACTTTTTGTTTTCTACATTTTTCGAGTGAAGTTTAGCAGGGTCAACTACATTTCGTTTAGGATTGTCGTTTCTACCCGCGGCGTGTAGCTTATTTTGTTTTCTCTGTGTACTTACATACTCCTTACATACGACACAAAAAATGAACTATTTTAAGATCCTCGTACTAATTTATGAATCGGAAACTATTGTTGACTCTTGAACTATTTTTTAATAAGCTGAACCAATGTTTAGCATTTCTTCAATCAAAATTTAAGGTCGGATTTGCGCTTTATGACGACATTGACATCGCTATTACCGAAAAAAATATCTGTGTATTGTCTTGGCACATTCGAGTCGAATATGAAATAGTCACGTACATGGTTTTTCATCTCGTTTGCCAAATTCATTTTCATAGATTCTGATACTGAACACAACACGAGCATAGTTGACCGCTCACTCAATTAATGAGATGCTAGCCAATTTCAAATTCCAAATGGTTACCTCTTCAAATGAAATGCAATTTGTGACACAAACAACATGCTCGACCGCATTTGACATTCATCTGTCAGTTATAAACCACCGTTGACAGGTCATGTGATGCTCGGTTTTTGCATTTCGACCAAACCGAGGACGAACCAAAAACAATTTGTATGAGACCAGACCCTGTTGAGTGGCATTTAATTGTGGGACTTAGGCGCAACAGCAACAGGAACCCTTTGGAGCACTTCATTTGCATACGCATATCTAATAAATAGCCACATTTGCATACGAATGGCCCAGTTGGAAAAGGCAACTAAATCAAGGCAATCAGCCATAATTAAACTGTCGGCATAATTAAATTTATTACTCTTCGAATGGTTTCTCTTGGGGAAATTTTTTAATGGCTTTTCTTATAAATTGTTAGAGCACTTACTTCGACATTCTATTGTTATTATTTGCCCTTGATCATAAAAATTTGTGCATAGCTCAAATTGCGAAACAATTTTCGAGAAAATTCATAAATTCGTTTATTTGGCTTTTAAAATGTGAGCAAAAAGCAATTATTTATTGTGAAATATAAGTAAATGACAGTTTTGTTGTCACAAATTTGCAATAAATATGACTTTGTGTGGGCAAGAAATGTTTTAGCTGTTAAATAAGTAAATTGTCAGTGACATTATGACAAAGGCCAGCATGAAATGGGCAATTGACACTCCCATTAAGGTATCAGGACTTAGCAGTACAAGTATTTATTTCCTGCCCGGCTTAAAACACAATAGGGCCTGATTTATACCCCAGGCAGCATTGAGTTTACGTGCTCTTGAGAAGCTTAAACAGCATTACATATAAATAATTAAATCATTTGTCAAATAACTACAACTACAAAGAGGAGCAGAAACCCGATGAGAGTCCGCTGCTTTTGCACAGTCAGTGATTATTTCGACATTTTTTAAAACAATCTTACACAAAACTTATTGTTGTGCGAAGAACCCCTAAGCAGAACGTTTTCTTAAATCCTGTCCGGTTAGTCATCCCCCAAAGCCCAACCACAAAGTGTGTTGGACAACGGAGCTAGGCCAGACTAGGTAGGAAACGAGGAAGCTCTTCAATAAAGCAAAATCGACCAACAAGCAAGAAGACTGGCACTCCTACCGACTGGGTTTTTCGAATTTCAAAGGGCGTGCCGGAAGACCAGAATAGACTCTGGGGCAAAATGTTGCGAGAATATTGCTAGCACCAGCGAAGTGTCCAGACTTCGACGTGAGCTGGTTCCAAACCGGTGTTACTGTGTAACCCGGTCGGAACTGTCTCTGGAACTGCTTGTGAATACACATTTTTCAGGTTGCTTAAGTGCTGAACCAGAGGTCGGAATAGCTGACCTACTAATCAGCGAGGCACCTGGAGAAAGAGACACGACTCTGATTGACGAAATCATCACTGATGAAAACATAATCTGGGCAAACAAGTCATTCCAACCCTTTAAATTAACAGGACCGGATGACAGCTAACCACTCATATTGCAGGTATCGATCTTGAATCTTCTGCCATGGCTGACCCACGTTTCCCTCACGGTTTACATCCCCGAAAGCTGAAGGGAGGTAAGAGTGGTCTTCATCCCCAAGGCAGGGAAGATAAACCACAACTCCCCAAAAGACTACAGACCAGAGAACTGCATCGAGCCGCCACGAGTACAATCGCTCAGCGCTCAAGACTTGTCAAACTCGAGTATTTTACCTTATTTAGTTTATTCAGTACAAATACTTGCGATTACTCTTAGCATCGGTCGCGAGTCACGGCGATTACTTGTTGCCGAGCTCAACGATTTGCTGCGAGCTCTTACGATCAACGCTTGTACACAATCGTTACAAGCACACAAAAAAAAATTTGTGAAAGCAAAAGAGATAGCATGATGGCCTATTTTTTGCATTTGTATTTTGCACACGCTTTCTCTTTCCTTCTTGTAGCATGATGTTGTTTGAAGTTTTCAAAAGACAACAACAATTGCATAAGAGGCTTGTCAAAGCTCGCAGCAGAGTACGTGCTAGTAAAGTCTGTTGCGAGTGAGAGTATGTACGAGTAGAGGCTTATTATGACTCGTGTTATGAAAACCTTGCTCATATAAATACTCCTGCGAAGCAAAGGGCCTGCTCGTTCTGACACAATGTGCTTGCAATCAATTCCAGTGTGTTGAACCAATTCGACGAGCCCAACCAAGCCAAGTAAACGCACGAGTTTATCATCGTTTCTTTTGAAAACGATGAAGAGACTCTGAATCTCCATTTGAGAAGCAAACTCACACCAAGAACGGTCTGGTCTGCGCAGCACGCCTACCTTAAGGATCAGCTGAAACCGCAGTACATGAAGTGGAAGGGAGCATTGAGGAATCGCTGAATCGGAAGAAGTTTGCGTTGGCACGACCGAGTCGATTACGGCAGCACTTGCTATTATTGGCTCACATCCGATGATTACTCAATGGCTAAGCAAAATGCTCAGCAGCTGAGTGATCAACTCTACTTTCTGTGCAGGCATCGAACGATGAAGAACAAAGAAAGGAACCCCGCAGGGTGAGTCATTTCCACGCTTCTTTGGAACCTGGTTTTCAACGAACTTCTTCTTACCTTGAAGTTTAACGGAAATAGGGTGACGGCATACGCAGATGACCTGATTCTAAGGGTAACAGGGAAATTCTTACACACAATCAGTGAGCTTTTCGAATGTGCTTTTGATAGCACCCTAAGATGGGCACAGCAGAACGGTCTAGAGGTTAACCCACAGAGTACTGGTGCTGTTCACTAGGAGATACAAGATCCCTGAGTTCACACTAAGACAAGATACCTGAGTTCACATCCCATCCATTGGCGAACGCAGTTCAACCGTGTCAACGAAGCAAAGTATCTGGGCGTCATTCTGGATTCAAGACTCTCCGGTTTTTTTTTTCTTTTGTAATATAATAAGAAAAAGTTTTTAGAAGGCTGATTCCCGAACGCACGAAAACACATTTTAATGTCGAACTTCACATGAATGGAAACACTTTTGAATTGCTTTGAATTCTGAATGCTTATGAAAAGCAGTCTTATTTGAATGAATTATAGTGCCGAAATAAATTTGTATGTCATCTGGAATCAGGCCTTAAAGGCTAATTTCCAGAACGCCCGAAAATAAACTTTTATGTCGAACTTCACTTGAATAGAAACACTTTTGAGCTACTTTGATATGTGAATGCTTATGAAAAGCAGTCTTATTTGAATGAAGTATTGTGACGAACTGAATTTTTAACAAAGAACAGTATACCAGCTGGCTGGAAAAAGTTATATTACTGGTAAGACAAACATATGCTTCTTTTAGGGTGAGGCAGGCAGACGGCCTATTGGTCGCCTGCCGTGTATCCACTGGTCGGTCGGATGTCTCCTTTTGAGCCGTCTCCGTTGCCGAGTTGTCGCTAGCTCATTGGCGAGACAGTTTGTGTGGGCCAGCAAGCGGTCTCTATATCTGCTGGTGTGGCGGTTGATCTGTGAGCAAACTGGTAGAATGCCGAGGTCATTGTAGATGGTGGTGTTCCGCATTTACCAGGAAGCATCGAGTATTCTGCGTAAGATCTTGGTCTGCATCGTTTCCACCCTTTTAATGGAAGTGTCGCAGGCAGTACCCCAGAGGCAGATACCCCAGGTTAAAGTCGGGATGATTATTGACTTGATTATTAATATCTTAGCGTGAAGCGAGAACCCTGATCTCGCTCTAAGGAGCCAGTCCAATTTGTTAGCCTTGGCATAAGTGACAGCCACAGCTCGCTTAATGTGGTCAGACTCCAATAAGTCTCCAATCCAGTGTAATGCCCAGGTTGATAGCTCGCCGGGGCCAGGGGTCACAGAAATTTGATTTCTTGGTGGTGTGGTTGCTGTACTTGAATTTCCCTTGAGTCCTCCCAGTTTATTTCTCGGAGATGTGGTTTCTAGGACTGTAATTCTAGTTCTACTAAACTTAATTACTAATAACGTAGAGATGAATCCAGTTTGGGGAGGGTCGGGTAGCTGCCGGTGATGCGCGTCCAGGTGGCGACTGCCTTTCCCGCTTTGAGGTGCCGGGCCACGTCCGTGTTCCCTCGGGGTTGCTGATGCTTGCGTTTGGTCGCTCGGAGGGGTAGCACCTCTTGCCCTGGGCTGGCTGCGCGGGCGGTTCCACGCGATGATTCCTCGATGATGACGCAGCGTCGTTTAGGGGAGACGAGCCTGAGTAGTCTAAGATCACGAGAGGATTGGGGCAAACAGACAGATGACACCGCACTCTGAGACCACTAGAGGATTGGGTGAATCCTGGAGAGGATTGGGGTTAGCGGACAGGTGAAATTTTGAACCACAGTATGGATAGAGCGCACCGGCCGACAGACCACGGGACGACACCCGACGAATCACACAACACTGTACCCGACAACACCGCTTCGCGCGGGCGCTTGATTTAATTGAATCTGCTATTATGGCGCGTCACACATTTTTGTGAAGGTGCAGTGCTGGCTTTTTTCCGGATTGACTGCTATGTTCCAACGGGGTCCAAAGGATTGAGCAGTTGCTGACGCTCAACTGGCGATGGGGCTGTAAGCCGGGAAGGCTGTGTCATTAGCTTACGTGGCTTTAAGTGTATTTTGGGCGTCTGGAACTGGCAAGTCCGCGGTGTACAGGTCCAAGGAAACTTTCTTGTGGTACTCCGGCTCCAACGCGGCGGATACTCGAAAGCTCGTCCCTCCGCTGAACCATGAAGCAGCGTCCTTCGAGGAAGGAGCGCTGCAAAACAAACTGCTCAGTTGGGAGTAGAGACTCTTGCTTAAAAAACAGGCTGTCGTATCAAACGCGATCAAAAGCTTGTGGAACGTCCAGGAAAACAGCAGAGCAGTAAGTGTCTTGCTCCATAGTCTCCAGAATATGGTTGACAACCCTGTGTACTTGCTCTGGGGTTCCATGGACACTTCGGAACCCAAATTGATGTTCTGGGAGGGCTTCGTCCACGTAACTCACTGACAACAAACGTTTCAAGAATATTCTCTCGAATATTACGGAGTTTCTCGTGAAATTACTCAGTTGTGGTATCGAAGAGAAGCTTTCGCAGTGCTCTCTTGCGCCTCACCGCTACTCTGATATCTATAACTAGGGGGATATGCTCTGAGCTCAAGTCCTGCTTTTCCACATTGGCAAACTCATGTGGAATCCAGAGTAGACTGCGAAGTCCAGCGCAGAAGGCAGAGCGCGGGCGAAGGTAGGAAAATATGTGGGTCGACCGGTGGCAAGAACTTGAAGGTTAGAGCCGGCTTAAGCAGTCAAGAAGAGCAGAGCCTCTGGTTGTGGCTCTTCTGCCTCCCCAAAGACTGTGGTGATCGTTCCAGTCACCAGCGACCAGGAACTTAGATCCAAGCCCGTTGAAGAGGTTACGAAAATCTGCGACTTCCCAGAAGTGGTTTGGTGGATAGTAGATAGCAGCAAGGACTGTATCTCCGTAATCAGTGGACTTCTTGACTGCAGAACTCTAAACTCTTGCCGTCATGAGAGATTAGGTACCTGGTCACGCAGACATACCGGGCAACAAGGGAGAATACGAGTGCGCAAGGAACGATTCAGCGCTGCCAGCGACACAAGCGGTAACGGACATTCAAGGACCCCTGCCAGAACAAGGGCAGAACGACTATGGGACCTCGCACCCGGTTGTCACATTCCCGATCACTCTGGCCAAGATACTCACCCAAAAGAACTTCCCAACTGCCACACTTTAGCAAGAACAGGATAAGAACTATGATAGGATTCATAACGTGGCACTCCACCATTGGTCATATGGCCATCAGGATGAGCGAGCCACACCATGACTTCTGCATCCATCACCTTCTGTGCGATTGCCCTGCATTTCTTTGGAAACGCACCCAGCATCTGCGTAAACCATTCTTTAAAGACCTCGGCAGTCTGGCAAATGTGCTCCTAGAAAACCTTTTTTTTGTGGATTCCTCAAAATGGTTTAAATAGACCCCCTCCCCTTATTGGGCATCACAATGGGCAAAAACGCCTCTGGGTGATCTCGGCCTCTGCCGAGCAGCCTATTTAACCAAAACCTAACCTATCTAAGGGAAGTAAAGGAGTAAAGTGAAAAGAAAATTTATGAAATTGTAAAACCTTTAAGTTAAATTTCAATTGATTTTCACCATCAGCAACCCCCACGATTTTTGTACATACCATTTTTATTATGGCCCGAGGCCAGCCAAAATTCCAGACGCCGCCGAGTCATAAGCAAATGTTACATTTTTATGAGGCCATATAATTTTACGATGCTCGAATGGTTGAGTAAAAACGCAACAAATAGTTTTGTTTTTATGTCTTGTCAATTTGATGGCCTGAGAACAGAAAAGTGAGTCGCATATTTTCTTCAGTTTTTCATTCATTGTTGCATATTTTTTCGCTCATCATTTATAATTTATGCCTTGAGCCAGTTCATTTAATATGCAAGAACGCCAGGGCCTGGTAATGTATGTACGAGTCAGTCAGTCAGTCACTTGGACAGCTGGTCATTGAGTGAGTTAAATGGGGGAGGGAAAAGTGTTCTTGCATTCATTACTCATACGCCGGGTTAACTTAAGGCCACAAAAATAGCACAGGTAGAAACGCACATCAGTTTTTCATTACCAAATGCGACGTACAATCAATTTTTATGAAGGTGAAAAGGGGCAAACAAGGGTTGGCATATTGATTTTCATAAGAACCTTTAAACTTGACTTGCTGGTCTCTGAATCAGCTCCTGTAAATCCACTTTGTCAGCTGGTGGAAATATATTGCGAATGACACCCGCAGCCACAAATGCAAAATACATAAAATCCAATTTCCAGCTAAGATATATGGATAAAAAGGGATAGCCACAAATATCTGCATTTGTGGTTTCGCTGAAGAGCTTTTGCACTCAAAATCCACTTGTGACTTGCGCATTTCCCCGGTCTTAGGCCAATGGCAAGGAATGTGCAACATCCTCTGCAACTTAACTATGCATATACGATTTGATTGTATGTGCTTGTGTGTGTGCATTAAATGCAATTCAATGTATTCCTGGCCTTAGTATTGGCTTAGCAAAAAGCCATCACGTGCCTGGTCAGGTGCGGTTACCTTATTTCTATTTGTATTTCGCATAACCCTGCCACAAATTGATTTCAGGCTCAACAGATTTTCCGCCATTTTCCACACTTTTACACAATTTGCACTCATGTGCAAATGCATACACTAAGTATGAACCCATCGGGTAGAACGTTTATCGTGTGGGGCATAAAATGTTTCGTGTGTGAAATGAACTTGGCTAAATTTATGACGGAAATTAATGCACCACACACCCATCCACACATGAAAATGCATCAAGTGCAGTTTTATAATCTAAAGTTTCAAGTGTCAGGAATTGCGCCGTAATTAAGTTTCTTGAGTGAAAAGAAAACTTTTGTGTGAGGAAAAAGTAGATGAAGAGCTTGACATTTAGTGCGATACTTGAAGTTTGTTCGTTGAAAATGTTAATTATGCAAGTGAACGCAATCAAACAAAATGTGAAACTGTTTGGATATGCGTTTGACAAGTTCTCTCGCAAAATATGAGAGACAACCAGTCATTTGCCCGTCAAAGCCGGAATAATCTTTAGATGCGTGAAAGTATTTGATTTTTTTGAGAGGAACTCATTAAATACCAAATATACCTCGTATACGTACGGATACTCTCAGAGAAAAAGATAGAGAATTTCATACTTGGATCAAGAATGTTTGATGTCAGATTTTCGATAAGAATGAACATTTTTAATCCAAGAGCGAAATTCTTGATCTAAGTTTGATCCCGTTTTTCTTTATCCTAGAGTTTTAATACTTGAACCAAGTACGAAACATTCTGAAATGAAGTTGAAAAATTTTTGAATCGAGTGCCAAGTGTACTTAAAACCTATACTGCTCGTTTTGGAATCAAGAGCAAAGTGCATTGTCAAAACCCAAGAATATTTCTTCTTGTAGCAAGAGCTCATAAGATTCAAGAGAAAAATCTTTCACTCTTGAATCAGGAGTTCCACAGATTCAAAATAAGTCCCCTTATTTAATAATTATGCACTTGAAGCAACGTTTAACTGTCAGTCCAAAAGCCGTCGCTCCATGCCAGCAATGCCATAACTGCTTGGAAATTCCAAAGCAGCATTAGTGCTAAAATCGTAGACACACCCCTCTCCTATTGAAAAAGAAACTGTGAGACCGAACTCAACGCTATTCTCTCAAATGTGCTTGCTCTCCTCTCTCAGTTTCTCACCTCACCTTCGTCATAAACTGAGAACAAATTTGCTCTATCGAGCGAATTTTGGAAAACAGAACGAATAGTTTTATTTTCAAACTTCTCCTGGTTTTCTGTTTTTTTCTGGGTTCATCTATTAAGGTAAAGACTAGACTCAAACACACATTATTCAATCAACAAAACTCTTCTCTTCTTCTTATTTGGCCCAATATTTCAATGACAACCGGCCTGACGTTGCAATAAATGCCCACCACTTGCCTCTGTCTTGTGCAACCTGGCACCAGTTGGTCACCTCAAGCGCCCCAATAGCTTTTATTTGTATAGTGCGGGTACTATTTGATTCGTTAGTAGAATGACCTGCTGACCTTGAGATCTGCTTGCTTCCGCGCATTCGACCTGGCTATGGAAGACTTGGAGTGTGCACTTATAGCTCTGCTCTTGCGCAGCTCGTCGGATGCGGTGGGGTTCTTCCTCGTCCTACCACAGCAGACACACAACGACAAAACTGCACTTTTAAAATAAATACTATTCTACAAGAAGATGTATCGAAATGACCCGAAAATATTAACATAATTAAAATATAAGACTAGGACAGACAATGCGAGAGATTGGCACGATCGGGAAGATCAGCTAACCTAGGATGCTGCCTCCCTACACCCTCCCTACCATGGCAACAACTACAGACGTTGGTTTGGGGTTGCCCCTTCCACTTGCAACTATTTATCAAAATATTCTAAAAAAACAAGAAAGAAAGTCGGTCAAGCCCCAATATAACGATCTATGTGCATGTGAAGTGCTGCCCATCACCGTTGCGACCGGTACTGCCCATAATTGTTTGTTTTCCTTATAACTCGACAACCGTTCATCCGATCTTTACCATTACCTTGGCGGATCGATAAATAACTTTGATTTCAAAATATGTGGAGAAGGTTCGAACCTTCTAACTATAAAACTGACGAAGATATGACGTTTTCTCTAAATTGCGGTGGCGGGAGGGGGAGTGGCAAAAATTAAAAATAAACTTAATCAGCCTGCAAGTATACGAAGTTTTTGTCCCATACACGTCGAAACTCTATCTCTTACCATCTCTGACATCTGTCTGTTCATACGGACAGACAGACAGGCTGACGTACATAGCTAGATCGACTCGGCTGTTGATGCTGATAATAAATATGTATACTTTATAGGGTCGGAGATGCTTTATTCTGGCTGTTACATACTTTTGCACAAACTTATTACACACTGTGTACCTTTGGTACAGAGTATAATAAGATCTTTTCTGACAACTTTACTTTTTCCGTACTTGACCAAAAATAAACTAGAAAGAAAGTCGGTCAAGCCCGACTATAACATACTCTGTACCTGTGAAGTGCTGCCTATCACCGTTGCGTTAGGTAAAAGTAAAATGTAACGTTGGTCAGGAAAACTACCTGCCCAAAAAAAAAAAAAGTAAAATTAGCTTTCGTAACACAATCTCTTGGCTTGTGCGCTTCTAATTTTAGCACAAGAGAAAGGGACCTACAGTTTAACGCCGAATCCGAACGGCAGTTTGAGAAGCTTTTCATGGCTAATTACTGCAATGTTGCCGCCAACAGCAAAGAGGTGTGGCCGGGTGTAAAGTTTTATTCAAAGAAAAAACTTTTCATTAAATGCTCCGAGGCGGGAACCCACGACCTCGTGCACAGCGGTCGCGCACTCTAGACGCTGAGCCACCCGGCCACTTGTTGCGACAGGTGCTGCTCATAATTGTTTGATTTCCTTACAACTCGACAACCGATGATCCGATCTTTATCATTCCTTTGGCGGATCGATAAATAATCCTGCTTACTAAATATGTCCAGAAGAACGAACCTTCTATTTATAAAAATGAGGGAGATATGACGTTTTTTTCAATTTGCGGGGGCGGAGGGGCGCGGCAAAAATTGAAAATTTACTTGATCTGCCTGCAAGTATAAGAATCAAATGTCCCATACATGTTAAATCTCTATCTCTTACCATCTCTGAGATCTGTCTGTTCATACGGACAGACAGACGGACGGACAGACGGACATGGCTAGATCGACTCGGCTGTTGATGCTGATCAAGAATATATATACTTAATAGGGTCGGAGATGCTTCCTTATGCCTGTAACATACTTTTGCACAAACTTAAAATACTCGGTGTACCTCTGGTACAGAGTAACGAGTAATAAACACAGTTTCACTTAAACGCTTTCCGAGTGGCACAGCATATTGAAGAAGCCTCGACCCAGTTTGGGGCTTAGTCCACTGATCAATTAATAGTTCAATCCTATTTTTGGATATGCACATGGGCAGCTTAGACAAAAAATTGACATAGAACTATAATAATGTGTGTGCACTGCACCAGAGACGCTCGCTCAATGACGCTAATCAGCTTGCAGCCGTTAGCCGACTTTGCCAATTTTATTCGGGTGATGTTCTTGTGCTTATTCACGGGGACTGCCAAACTGTTATTTTTTGTTTCGTTTCTCTTCTACCAATTCAACATTTATATCAGCGGCCACACACAGCGCGTTGCTTCGTTAATAGAGCTTTAAGCCAGCGATGTTCCTTCATGCCCCCAGGGGCCGAGCGCAATCGGCTATTTACACGCAAACGAGCCGAGCGCATGCCGATGTCGGGCATATGAGCGTAAGCAGAGCTCTCTTTGCCTTCATTCGCTGCCCAGCCGTCGTTGAGAGCAGTTCATAGCTGGGCTGTGTCGCTTTAATATCGCACACCAATACACTCTCACTTTTTGGCCTCGCTCTTCTTGAACATAGCTGCTTTAAGCCTATACTGAAATTACAGAGATGCTAAAAAATATTCGCCCTAAGTCGTTTGAAACTGGTCCCTACAAATTGAATGTCTTATTTGCCCTTTATACACCACTTCTTAGTCCGATGGTTGGTCTCGACGGTGACATGACAAAGCGCACTCGGACAAAAGGCCTATATCAAAATTAATCGTAGTAAGCTTCGAAACTAATTCAAAAATAGGGGAAAGTTAACTTCGGCTTGGCCGAAGTTTTGTATACCCTTGCAACTTCCATTGAAACCAAAAAAACTTTTCTAAGACTACTTTTTGGACATTACATTTCTAGGGGATCTGTACTATAAAGATGTCTGATTTCGATTAAACTT
The DNA here is from genome assembly GCA_018904265.1 of Lordiphosa collinella. Classification (NCBI taxonomy): domain Eukaryota; kingdom Metazoa; phylum Arthropoda; class Insecta; order Diptera; family Drosophilidae; genus Lordiphosa; species Lordiphosa collinella. The sequence goes on from JAEIFV010000520.1 coordinate 56,147, forward strand.
GGTGAAATCATGGAAAAGCATAATACACTGTTAATTACGAAATTTGGAGGCAATCCGATTTAAAACAAAAAGTTTTTCTCACTAGAACTTCTTTTTCGACCGATCATTCATACTGCAGCTATATGCTATAGTCATCCGATTTTGATAAAACTTTATAGAAATGTGTCCAAAGTATATAAAATAAGTGTATGCCAATAAAAAGGACGTTTTCATCATAAACAAAAAAAAGTTTTCTTTACTCAAACTAGTTTTTTGACCGATCGTTCCTATGGCAGCTATATGCTATAGTCATCCGATTTCGACCAAACTTTGAAGAATTGTGTAAAAGTATATAAATTATAGAACTAGTTTTTTGACCGATCGTTCCTATGGCAGCTATATGCTATAGTCTTCCGATTTTGACCAAGCTTAGTGAAATCATGGGAAGGGATAGTAAACTAAGAAATACGTACTTTGGAGGCATTTCCATTAAAAACAAAAAAGTTTTTCTCTTTAAGACTAGTTTTTCAAACGATCGTTCCTATGGCAGCTATATGCTATAGTCATCCGATCCGGCCGGTTCCGACAAATGTGCAGCGTATTTAAACCAAAAAAATTCGTGCAAAGTTTGGTGAGGATAGCTTTAAAACTGACGGAGGAGATAGCATAGAAACAGACGGACAGACGGACGGACAAACGGACAGGGCTAAATCAACTCAGCTCGTCGTGCTGATCAAGAATATATATACTTTATGTGGTCGGAGATGCTTCCTTCTATGCGTTACAAACATCCGGACAATTTTATAATACCCTTTGCAAGGGTATAAAAATGTTATGGGCCTTATGTTCACTATAAATTCGGACATAAAGTCCACATTTCGTCGGACTTTTCGCCCAGTTTAATTAGAGGTCCTGATGGGTGAAAAACGAAATGTGTGCCTTTTGCAAATCAAAGAAGAGAAGCAACTTTATAAGGTCCAAGCTTCTTCATGAGAAATGGCGCTTCTTTAAAGAAAACGTTCAAGCCGAGCGATGTCGCAAAATCGCCTGGCGGACGCACGACATTTCTCTGGTAATCTGGCCGATTGAGCCGTCTAATCTGTATATTTTGCGAAAATTAGAAGCACACAAACCAAAAGATTGAAGGGTGAGCTCTCTCGGCTATGCCCTTAAGGTTATCCCTTACAGACTGTGGGTAAACGAATACACCGAAGTTGATGGCTGTCTAAAGTCGCCTGGCGGATAGCTGACATATAGTGCATAAGCTCTGGTAAAGCTGTGCGGATCGACCAGACCGATGGTTACCCTAACCTAGAGGCCGTCACATCGCAACCAACTGGGCATAGGCAAGCTCTCAAAAAGAGTCGGCACAGTATAAGCTTCGCTGCGTGTTCGGCACTTGATTAACTGCTTCGTGATTGAATCCGTTTATGCGCTGCTCTCACACACAATGCCAAAATGGGATTGTGCTATTTTCCGGCACCTGCCCTAAACTGACGGCCGAATGGCCTTGCATGCATACCAAATCTAGCATAAAATTCCGTGCGTTTAATGTCACTTAAATTTGAGTACGGACTTTACGCCCATGGGCTTAATGTCCGGACATAAGGCCCAGAAAATTTCCGAGTTATATTTCAAAGTAATGATTGAAATTTTTCATATGTTCGTGGGCCTTTTGTCATGTCCGGTCTCGACGCTGTTAATTTATATCGGCAGCTTTCTCTTGTTTTCTTTTGATTTACCTTAAAAGTTATCTAACAGCAACTTATCGTGTGTAACTTTAAAATGCATCTCTTACACTCAAAAATAAGAATTCAAATTGGCAAATGTTTTGTCTTCTGGAATACTAATACCTGTAACCGAAACCCAAACAAAATAAGTTTAATAGCGTATAGCATACCGCAGCTCCAAGTTAGTAGGTAAACTTCGGTGCTTGGCAGGATAAGCTGTTTTCCAAAAGTTTTCCCATTAACTGTTAGTCGGTATCTTTGAGAGCTGCTCTTCTTGGAGGTAAAGATTAAGTTTCATGATTGATTCAGGGACCTTCACCTGGTTACAGTCACCTATCTCCTTGTGTTTAGCAAATTACATTTTGACTTTTCTTTAAAAGGTCTCTTAAATCAGTTTAAACTAAATATGCTGGTTATTCGGTTTAAATTAAATTAATTCTTATTCAAACATTATTTATTTTATGCATAGATTAAAACTCACAATTTGATTTGGTTTTTTTTTCCATCTCTGTGTAACTGACCCAGTTTTTACTTTCGACATTGAGGGGGCACTTCAGTTCTGCAATTGATATTCAAACCTGCTTTGATATTTGCAATGCCTGCATACTTATGTATGTATGAATGAGTATCTATCATATCTATGACTTGTATTAGGATTCAAGGGCTGTCTGGGGTGGTCCAAATAGCAATTTTGTTTGAGATGAATGAACACAATCTGCAATAATTGAATAATATATCTGTGTTGAATTATTTACTAGTTTCCTGAAAAAGATGAAAAAAGAGGAAACGGAAGCATTCAGCTTCAAGTCCCATATGAAATTTCTCCACATTTGCACATGCTACACGCATTAAAATGCAGAAATTTCCATTTAAGCTCAATTTAATATTAAATTCATTGCACCAGAATTTATATCTCCATAATTTAAACCAAATAAGCGTCTTTTAATTGAAAATAGTCATTAACCCAAATGGCCTACTTTTTGGCTTTATCTCTCAATTATAAATTCTCACTTCAATAAAACTTAATTGTTATGTCAAACAAAGACATTTACTAGCTAGAAAATGCAAATTGCATACACATTTCCTCAAATTATTGTTATTACCTAAGCAAAAATTCATTGTCTCTTCCAGACATTTCAAAGCAGCTTTAATGTTTAATCAACTGTGAGCCTATGATAATAAATTCAAGCTCAAAATCAATCTATGTTTAATAGATTTTAACAAGTTCAATTTCCACTCCATTATGTGGCATTGTCCGAAACAGAAAACCCCGGAGAAATAATTAGTCATTGGTCATGAATAATTTATGGCCTGGTTGCGAGCGGTGGTCGCGCGACCACAAAGCACATTTTAATTTCGTACCAATTTGTTTGTGGTCAACAGGTGTAAACCATATGCTGTCCAATGATAATTTTCGGATAAAATATTTAAAAGGCCAAACTACTACGGAGCGCCCGCTGACATGGTCATTGAAAGCGGAAAAGTTATGCGCTGAAGTGCACTTAGCTGTGGTGGAGCAAAGTGAAAATGAGTGAAATAAACAAACGCCAAAGTATCCTCAAAATGCACAGCACGCCATCAACTACAGAAACCCAAAGTTTTTCTCAAAAAAATTCAGCTGAACATTATATTCAAGCGCAGTTCTTTAAAGACAAACTCATTCCTGGTCAGCGTTGGCTAAATATTTGCATAACCTTCAACTGCAAAAGGTGGGCAAGGGAGATGGACAAAAGATACGGCGTTAAATGATGCAGCACTGGGTTTGCATTTGGTACAGTTTTTGTACTTGTGCACATTTCCAGCAGCTGTTGAAAAGCACTCGAGTGTGTGTGCATTGGAGATGAGCATGAGAGGTAACAATGAGAAAGCGCTTATAGTTAGACAATGCAACATGTAAGGATAATAGTCTTATTCAGAGCTTAAGCTTCAACCTGGGCGAAACTGTCTGTTATTTGGATTAAGTAGATTTTAACTGCACTTAGACATGCTAGAGAGAAGGGAATACATTTTTAAACAATTGTGATGCATTTATAATTTAAAGTAAAGAGAATGTTAGTCTCAATGCGTTTAATTTTCACTTTGATAATTGACAGCTTTAATAAATGAGAAAGTTTAGGATCAGATCATAACAATTCAGCATTGGGCACCCAATGGCCCTGCACAATATTCTTCATAAAAGTCACAACTTAATGCAAACAACCACAAAATACAAGTATTGCTACTTTGCCACCCAATGGACTGATGGTTTCAAAATAAAGCATTCAAACTGATTGTAACGCCATTTTTCGTTAGATTTTGGGGCACACTGCAGTCTTTTATAGTTTCTGAGATATGCCTATGAACCACTTTTGAAGCGGCTTAACAGTACTTTTAACTCAATTCAAGGAGAAACTCTTTCCTGATCGATATAATCATGCTGCGAAAATTTCAGGTCGTTTATTAAGATGCTTTTAATACAAACATTTAAACAAGCAAACATAAATTTAAATCCATCTACGACCTTTTGTACCTTTACATACCTTTACCTACAGTTGCTGAAAGAATAAATTGGTATATATAATTCGTTAAAAAGGGCGATGCAACCACAACTTAAAACTCTTTTAATTATAATTTAAACAGGGCTTTTGAACAACTGTTGAACAAAAAGAGAAACGAAAGGGGCAATTAAAAAGTGAAGAAGTTGCCTTGAAAAAATGAACTTCATGCATTTTTTATACCCTTGCAGAGGGTATTATAAAATTGTGCGGATGTTTGTAACGCATTGAAGAAAGCATCTCCGACCATATAAAGTATATATATTCTTGATCAGCATGACGAGCTGAGTTCATTTAGCCTTGTCTGCTGTCCGTCTGTTTCTATGCTATCTAGGTCTCTCGTCGGTTTTGTTTTTATGGACACCAAACTTTGCACGCCCCAAAGTAAGTGTTTCTTAGTTAACTATCCTTTCCCATGATTTCACAAAGTTTGGTCGAAATCGGCTGACTATATCATATAGCTGCCACAGGAACGATCGGTCGAAAAACTAGTTTTATTGAGAAAAACTTTTTTGTTTGTAATGAAAACGTCCTTATCATTGGTATACACTTATTTTATATACTTTTACACAATTCTACAAAGTTTGGTCGAAATCGGATGACTATAGCATATAGCTCCCATAGGAACGATCGGTCGAAAAACTAGTTCGAGTAAGGAAAACTTTTTTGTTTTAAATGGGATCGCCTCCAAATTTCGTAATTAACAGTGTATTATGCTTTTCCATGATTTCACCAAGTTTGGTCGAAATCAGACATCTATATAGTGTCGATCCCATAGAAAAGTAAGGTCCCAAAATAGGGGAAGTTAACTTCGGCTCGGCCGAAGTTTAGTATACCCTTGCAGCTTCCATTGAAAACAAAAAGGTTTTTCTAACAAAGACTACTTTTTGGACCTTACTTTTCTATGGGATCTATACTATATAGATTTCTGATTTCGATCACTTATTTTTCGACCGATCATTCATACTGCAGCTATATGCTATAGTCATCCGATATTGATAAAACTTTGTAGAAATGTGTTATAGTATATTAACTAAGAATATGCCAATAAAAAGGACGTTTTCATTAGAAACAAAAAAGTTTTTCTCACTAAGACTAGTTTTTCGACCGATCGTTCCTATGGCAGCTATATGCTATAGTCATCCGATCCGGCCGGTTCCGACAAATGTGCAGCCTATTTGTACAACAAGACTTCGTGCAAAGTTTGGTGAGGATAGCTTTAAAACTGACGGAGGAGATAGCATTGAAACAGACAGACGGACAGACGGACGGACGGACAGACGGACAAGGCTAAATCAACTAAGCTCGTCATGCTGATCAAGAATATATATACTTTATGTGGTCGGAGATGCTTTCTTCAATGCGTTACAAACATCCGGACAATTTTATAATACCCTCTGCAAGGGTATAAAAAGTAGTTATAGTTAGAAAAACTTTTTGATTTCAATGGAAGCTGCAAGGGTATACAAAACTTCGGCTGAGCCGAAGTTAACTTTTCCCTAGTTTTATTATTAATGCTGAACAGCGGTCAGTTTAAGAGTCCGATCTCACTGCATTATATAAAAAGATAAGATTAACCTGTCAATTTTTTGTCGGAATATATACTTCAAAAGTTTCAACTATTATTGGGTACTTTTCTTGGTAAATCTTAGTTTCATCTGTAAGATAATAACCTACATTTCATATTTAACACCTACGCATTTAAGATGTGTTTCTTAACCAACCCAATAGTTAGATTTTCGCCCAATTTCTATTATTCTATTCCTGTTCAGGTAATTCAGAGTGAAATCGAAGAGCACCAAATAAATCGAAGAATACCGAAATGAATGTGAAATCAAAGAATACCGAAAAAATGAGAATTTTGACAGAACTTTCTACCAAAACCTGAAACGAAATATATAATAACTAGCTTTGATCCCTTGGAAATGACAAATTAAATTCTTATGAACAATTATTTAGCCATGTTCTCAATTCCACTACCACAAAACTAAAATTACATGCGAAAAAGTTGATATTCCGCTGATTCTAAACAGAATCTGCTTAGCTGATGTTACTAGCACGATAACCGATATTTTGCTGTCGATAAGAGATTCGAGTTGACCTTCCTTAAATAAGCTGTTGGTAAACAAAACCAATTAAAAGTTATAATTGTTTGTGTCCCAAACGGTCAGTATTTCTATATGATTTAGTCCTTGCTGCATTGATTGACCATCAGCAATCAGTTTGTTTGGCACAATTCATTCTCTCGGGTACTGGAAAGTTTCGACGGTAGGTACTAGTAGGATTGTTACGATTGTTGGTGTCCCAAACGGTCAGCATTACTACGTCATACAAATAATTATATGTGCATTAATGCTTTTGTTTTTATTTACTGTTATAAGTTCGATTTTCGAAGTTTAAAGAGTGCAGAATAATTTTGCTACACTTTGTTTTTGCTAGCATCGAATTTCTGCCATTCGAATCTCTTTCGTGGTACCGTTACTTCGAAAATGCTTTCGAGCATTGGGTATTGCGTAGTGAATAATTATATGTGCAAAACACTTCCAGCCGAACTTTCTTGGTGATAGTGTTGCGATTCAACCTAAATTCGTAGAAATTTGTTTGAATCTCTATTATAAGTATATATATTAATAAAAGGGAGCTTAATTTGTGTATCATATTTTTTGTTATTAGGCAAAAATGCCACGTGGTACTAGTTTGTCTGATCGCGAGCAGGGAATTATCATGGGCATGCATGAAAGCGGCTCCAAGATCTCCGATATAGCAATCAGACTTAACCGGCATAGGAACTGTATATCCAGGTTTCGGAAAAACCCCACAGAATATGGTACAGCTCAATGCAGCGGACGAAAGACCCACATTGATGAACGATGCAAAAGCTAGATTCGACGTCTTGCAGTGGTGGATTCGATGAGTAGTGGTCAAATAAGGGATCAAATGGGACTCCAAATCACAAGAAGTAGAATCGTTCAAATTCTACATGAAAATCGATTCCTTAAACATACCTCAATGGTACCTAAACCAAAGCTTTTGGAGCGGCATATTAAGGATCGCTTAGACTTTGCCAATATATACCGATTCTGGGAAGAAGAGTGGCACAGCACCGTCTTTAGTGATGAATAAAAATTTAACCTAGATGGCCCAGACAACTGCAAACAATATTGGCGAGATTTGCGCCAGGATCGGTTCTCCTGTTACAAGCGAGGTTTTGGCGGTGGCACCGTAATGGTATGGGCCGCGTTCAGCTACAAAGGAAAGACCCCTATATGCTTCATATCCACTCGAATGAATGCCAGGATGTATGTAGAGCTTCTGGACAGTGAGCTTTTAGAATTTGCTGGCAATTTGTATGGCGATGATTGGACCTACCAGCAGGATAATGCTTCCATCCACACAGCAATGGTCCTCAAAGACTTTTTTAAGGCCAGAAAAATTCCCCTATTGCAGTACCCGCATTAAGTGCGGACCTTAATCCCATCGAAAATCTTTGGGGGATTCTGTCCGCTAGTGTTTTTAAAAACGGACGACAGTTTGAGACTGTTCGACACCTTAAATTGGCAATAAAGCATGAATGGGCTAATATTGACGTATCTACCTTACAGTCATTAGTCAATTCAATGCCGAACCGTCTTAATTTAGTTATAAATAATAAAGGAAAAAGTATTGATTACTAATATAAAAATAACTTTAAAAAAACCAACGTTACTTAGCTTAAGAGACCAAAGCCTAAGAATTCACATATAATTCTTTACTATGAATATATTCTTAAATATTCTTTACTACTTTAAGTTGAATACAAATTTGTTACTTTTTTGTTTTATCTTAAACCATGCTTTAAATACAACCACATACTTAGAAACGACTGAAAAATAAGTTTCGTTTTTATTTAGAAAAAAAGCGATGCACATATAATTATTTGTTTGACGTATATGCTTTAGTGTTTGCTGCATTGATTGACCATCAGCAATGCAGTTGGTTTAGACACCAAGCTCTCGATGGCACAATTCATTCTCCCTGGTAGTGGACTGCTTCGACTGTCGGTTGCCAATCAAGGCACTGTAGTCCGTCAATGAATGTAAGCTCAATGGAACGCCACCTACACTATCTGTCTTGAAACGCTTCGCAAATGACAGTTTGGTGTAGTAGCGGTTGCTGTCCTTCAGTGTACCCAATCATCCTTGCAATTATAATTGATGTTTCAATATGTAGCAGCATGACTTGCACATCCAGGCCGCGTTGACTACATTGGTATCCGAGTGGCATTTGTCTGCCAAGCTCCACACCTCGCTCTTAACTCTCACTGCGTTTATTAAATTAAGGGGGTTGACCCGTGTGATCCAAATCCAAAAATTTTTGTTTCTTAAATCGCATCTATATATTATTTATAACTAGACCTCGGATTTTGCATATTTACATATTTTTGCAGGACTAAGATAGGTGAATTCTGATGAAGCCAAAGTTCGTTTCATTGGAAAATGAGTTGAAAACGTGTGCATATTTTACATATTTTTGCATATTTGCATGAAATGCATATGCTTAATATATACAAAACATGCAAAATATATGCAAAAAATTCAAACAATTTTCTATGTTGAACAAATTAAATCATAATGTAAAAGCGATTCAGAGGGTGTTATATTGTCAAAAAGTCCGAATAATACTTATTTTAATTTTATAAATAAGCTAGGAATCGGATAATAATAGTGCTAACCTGACAAACCCGACATCAGAAGTGGGATCTGTGCCTATGTTCTAACAAATATTTCGGATAGAATTGCAGTGCCGGCCGTGAGGATAATACTAAACCTGATCACAAGAAACCAAAACCGTCAACCATTCAGTGCCATTTCTGGCACAGATCTGCAAAGTATGACTGGCGCTCATGTAAAACACAAAAAAGCCTTACTTTGCTGATCGATCACGAACTTATGTTTTATGAAATGATTAAGGTTTAAATCACATTAACCATATAATGATATGTTCTAAACCACGAACAAATCAAATTTATAAAAACATCCTTTTTTCTGGAGTAATCGGTCCTTCGAATATGGCCAAAAAAGACGTTTTCTGCAATTTCATGACTAGTTTAAAGTTAATCCGTTGGAGATATGGAGTTTCTATGGAGAAATTCGGGTTCAACGTAAAAAACTTCACTTGAAAAAATCATTAGCATTTGAGGTTCAGTGCCGAGAATAAATGAATTTTGAAATCATGTCCACCCCCATTAGGACTATTTAATTAATATTTTCTAGCCCAAGCAGCTGAATGTGGACTAATTATATTTAATTGAAAGCTTACTTTAATACCAGTTTCCGATAGAAATTTCAAAATTTGGGTTTGAAATACATAATGGATTATGTTCGAATTCTTTTTGCCAAAATGCCGGTCCTCCATTGTAAGTTATCGGGAGAGCGTCTTAATTATGTTGGTATGTTAAACGGCATTGGCGATGCTGGTACATACATCACATTGCATATTCTAGCATTGCCATTAATGAAATGATAATGGAAATTTTATTTCACGTAGTGCATGACGATCAAAATCTGTTAATATTTGTTCTGCGTGTCAGCAATGAGGCAGCCTGACCGATCTTGACACTGAGATTATTGGTAATGACTAAGATGCGCCATCAGTTTTCCCGCATGCAATTTGAAAGGCACTGGGAGATCTTGCTCACACGTATTTAATTGTTTATATGGACGATATTGTGGTGGTACAACCGAAAAAACAACTGGGTTTTTGAAGATTAGAAATTGTTCTAAAAGTACTTACTGAACGCTAGACTTAAGTTAAATTAAAAAAAATACCTGACAAATTTTTGATATCACATTTACATAGCGCTGTCACTTTAACAAAATAAAAGTTAATTGTTAATTTATCCGACTAATTGCAGCATCTTAGAACTTTAGAAATCGGACCCTTTGTATTATAAGCAAACATAAGAAAAACAAATGTTTACACGAAAACCTAATTCGGTCCCTATTTGAACAGTAAGAAGAATGTCTGTGTATTCAATTTGTTTAACTTCAAATAAATGGCGCAAACTATCGCTCTTTGGCCAGCTCCAGTATTTGGCATTGCCAAAATGATAACGATGATGCAGGATCAGTAAATTTATTTTGAATTTCTCACTTTGAATTTTCGATTTTAGATCCTTGGGCACTTCTTGAACTAATTATAAACTACAAAAATTTGGATAATATCAGTTAGTTTCACTGATCAATTTAAACGCCTTATCCCTCCTCTTCTGTAGCATTGGTTATCGAGCCCCTAGCCGTTGGACCGGCTGTACTGGGACCGGTTGCGGCGGCAGTTCCTGCAGTACCAGTGCCAGTGGTCATATCCGGTAGTGGTGCATCCTCCTCATCGACAGGCGCCACTGTTTTGCCACCAAAGGCCAATTGTGCCTCGGGCGGCATCTCGTATCCATTGTCCTCCTCTTCCTCTTCATCGGCAGCCAATTGTTCCAATGGCTCTGGCGGCAGCCAGCACGAACCCTTGACCAAACGGTCTTCGATTTCGGCAATTTCGTTCTTGTAGTACTGATTAAAATCAGGACGTTCCCAAATACTCTTAACCCATTGCAGATTGAAGTCCATTTTGGCACAGCAGCAGAATTTCCTCGATTTGTGACACTTGGGACACTTGGCCTGTTGTCGGGCCGGATGGATATATTGCTGTTTCTGCTTCTTCTTGCAGCAATAGGGACACACGTGCTTCGGCTTGCGTTTGGTACTGCACGGTACCGGCTCCTTGGCATAGACCAAGTGGCCCCGCTTCTTGGCACAGAAGCAGCAATTGCAATCATCTCCTTCGGGTTGACGTTTGCGCGTTTGCATGCGATCGTAGAATTTCTTATAGGCAATTTTAATCTTGGCCTCGTAGGCCAACTGATCGGGACAGGAGAGACCGTCGAAGCGGGCAAAACTTTCAGCCGACTTACGGGCCGCATGAACCCACACACATTCGTCATTGTATGAGGGTCTGCCCTGATCATCGTAGGTCGGTTCCTGTTTGGGCTCATAATAGAAAGCCTTGAAGCCGCGCTTGATGATGGAATAAGCCAAATGAGCTTCGACTTTATTCATCAGCGATTTCTTGCCCAGCTCATGGAACAAATCCTCTTTGCGCAGTCTCTTCTTGGGCGTCGTGTCGATGCAGTAGCAAACCTGATCGTAATGCAAAAAGGCGTATGTAATAATATCCACCGTGGATTTAGCCTTACACTCGTGCAATCCACAAATTATCATTATCTGAGACAATGTGTTGGCCAAGTCCAGTACATTCTCCAGGAATATGGATGAGGCATTTATCTCGCCGAGGCATTTGCATTGTGTATGCTGATCGATGATACCCAGCGGTGCATGACGCTGGCACTCCTTGTGCTGGCAATTGTTGCGGCAACGAAAATCCGGCATGGCATGGTGAGCCTGCATATTGAGAGGGGAATCTTAAGAATTTGACTTTATTATTTTTGAGTTCCACAACAAATTTTGAATAAGGAAAATTTAGTTTTATTTCAAGCTGAAAAATCGAGACAAACCAAAACGATAGAAAGACTAAGACTAAAGAGTTTGGGTGGTGACAAAAGTTACAATAAAATTAAGGATTGCTTGGTTAAAAAAATGTTGATTTATGTTTCCTTTGAAATATACTTTCTCAATTAATGCAAAATTTATTAGCTTACAGAAAGGAATATCGAGTAGGAACAAGGCATGAAGACCTTAACAAGAATGAATCGCTTATCGGTACTTGGACCTTAACCCTTGTTGAATTTGTTTAAAGTATCGAAAACCGTTTACAATTATAATTGGCAACGATTCATTTCTGTTCTTAGATTGTCGTCCGAAAATCGGCAAAGGCTTAAGGATAATAATATCGGCGACATAGAAAAGGTAATGAAAGCGGAGACATTCCAAAATTACTTCAAAATATAATTCAGAAAACGTTTTGAGCGATGGTCGCCATTAAAAACTCAAATCATCTTGACTGAATTTTAGAGGATAAGAATCCTAATGGGGATAATAACATGAATATTTAGAATAGATTTATCTTCCCTATTTAAAAGAGTTCAAACAGCCTGACTGAGATATAAAATCATTTTTTGGAAAATTCTGTTGGGAAATGCGAAAAATTTGTAGAAACTTTTTAAAATTCATGTTCAAATATCTGTATGAAAAAGCGATAATGACTGCATAACATTCTTCCGTTAAATTCCTGGGTGGAATTGGTTAAATTCCTGGGTGGAATTGGGCTAAGCTAACTATAAAACCGATTAGCTCCAAACTCATTCCCAAAGCTACTCATATATAGTAGTCAGTTCTATTAAGATGTAATTTTACTTGTATTAGAAACTGCGTTCTTTCTAAGCTCAATATCTAGATATCAAAGACCTATTTATAACATTAATCAATACACGAATGGACCTCATTCATAATAGATTTTGTTGAACTAGTAAGCTTTTTACTAGTTATTTGTTATTCAAATTTTCCAAATAAAAAGGCTACGAAATTTGGGGTCATGTTTACATGTAATGTGATCGGATGTATAAATATGTGTCACGATGTTTGACTAACTAACATGCCTTTTGTTAGTTTACTTTGCAAAGAGTAGTCCAATAAAAAGTAAAAGTTTCCAATCAATCTTGTGTGATTTACTTAATGCGAAAATTAGCGTCTACTGCGAGACTAAGACAACGAAAAAAAAGGGTATTCCGTGTGGAGTCGAGGCCCAAATATCTGCTAGTTTACTGAACTACCGAGTGTATTCAGCAACTTCCAATTACTTTTGCTTGCTTATGGCTGGCCTGGCCAAATTGACCAACGCTGTCGAAAAAGCTAGCGACAAGGAATAGAAATAGAAAGAAGAATATGAGAGAGCGTTTACAGTTAGACACGCGGCTTGGGTAACTACAATAATGCGACAGAATATGAAGAGCGTTGTCGCTGCCGCATATAATTTTATAATATGTGAGTGTTTGTGTCTAAGCGAATCCAGGGGCCATAATCAAATAAAAACAAGCAAGAAAGTCGGTCAAGCCCGACTATAATATATTCAGTACCTGTGAAGTGCTGCCCATCGCCGTTGCGACCGGTGCTGCCCATAAATTTTTGTTTTCCTAATAACTCGACTATCGTTCACCCAAACTTTCCTTTGGCGGATCGATATAGAATCCCGATAGCTAAATATGTCCAGAAAAATCGTCCCTTCTATCTATAAAACTGTGGGAGATATGACGTTTTTTCGATATTGCGGGGGCGGGAGGAGTCGTGGCCCAAATTGAAAATAAACTTGATCTGCTTGCAAGTATAAGAAGTTTTTCTCCCATATATGTCGAACCACTATCTCTTACCATCTCTGAGATCTGTTTGCTCATACAGACAGACGGACATCTTTGCACAAACTTAATATACTCTGTGTAACTCTGGTACAGAGTATAACAACGAATTTTAGCTAAGTGAAGTTGCACCATGGGACTAGCAATCATTTATAAAATCTCTACCACCTGAAATAAAAAATAAAGCTATTCTCACTTTAAATTTACATAAATATATGGATTTGTTTAGCCTTTTCACAAATTGACTTATGCTTTATTTCTTTTTGTCGAAATATGCCAAATTTGGATATGATTTTGTAATGATAATGCGCCGATTCATTACTGTAAATTTATTATATTCGGGCAAGAAATATTTATAAAGGCCTGTTCCGGTTTTCACTTTCACTAAATTTGCTCGAATTCGATTTGGTTACCTGTTCCGGTTTTTACAATTCGATAGATTTACTCGATTTGAATTCACATTGCTGGGAGCCGATGAATTCAAAAGTAAATGCGATTTTGTACGTAAAGGCGTCAAAATAATGGCTTAAAGCTAATTTTGTACCATTGTTTAGGGTATTTGGATACTTTTTTGCAATTTTACATTCATTATAAATAATAAAAAAATTAATAATTTTTATGAATAGCTTTCAATTTTGCAATGTGCCATCCAAATCGAATTCACATATTTTGTTCAAGCTGTTCTGGTTTTCACTTGTTTATGGAACGCTGGGAAAATGTTCATTAAATACCCTTAAAAATAGAAACGACATTTTAAGCACCTATATTCAACTATTTTGAATCAATTATTTATTGGATTGTTTTGATTCACTAGTTGATTAAGGTGAAAGTGTAGTCAACGGAAACAATTCGGAAATGAAACATTCGCATTGCAAATCGTTAGAATACCAGAACAGCTGAAACCAAATCGTTGGATTTTGTTTTCATTTGAAATCGAAGAAATATGTGAAAACCGGAACAGGCCTGATAGTTTTATTGTTTTATAAAAAACTGACTAAAGTAATTCTTTGAACCGAACCTTTCATCAAGCAAAGGGGTCCGGTTTGGGCCCAGGATCACGAGGTTAACAATTTAAAATGTTCGGCTCAGGAGCAGATTGTAGATTTGCAAATTATAGATTGAATTCCTTTATATAAGTTTACCAAAACTTTATAATGATATAATTTTAGGGGAAGATGTTGGTGTTGAAAAGAAAACATATTTTTATTTAGAAAACTTTGAATGAAGTTTTGAAAATTTTGATGATTGGAGTAGGGATGCCGAATATGAATAAAATAATGTTTTTTTCATTTATATTCATTCGATATTGAAAAAATTTAGTTATGATTTTGATGTTTGTATCCTTAGAATAAAAGGTCTATTGAGGTAATTAGGGTGTCATTTAACGCGTTAAAGAAATCTGCAATCAAAATCGGAAAAATATGCATTTAGTTATTAGTTTGAACAAAAATATCGATATTATTTTTGGCATCTCTTGTTCAAACTCATTAGCAAAACTGAAGCTTAGTTTACACCTCAACCAAAGAACTTGCAAAAAAAAAAAAAAAAAAACAAAAGAGGCAATTCTTTTGTTTTGGCCCAGTGAGGCCAGACTTGAGAATTCTGCACAAATTATGGTCATACTGCAAAGTGATTGTTATAACCGTTACTTGTTGAGTAAAAAGGATATACTAAAGTCGTGCAAATGTATGTTAAAGGCAGAAGGAGCGTCTCCGACCACATAAAATATATATATTCTTCATCAGCATGAACAGCTGAGTCGATCTTGCCCTGTCCGTTCGCCCGGACGTCCGTCCGTTCGTCTGTCCGTCCGCCTGTCCATCTGTCCGTCTGTTTGTATGAACACCTAGATCTCAGAGACTAGAAGCAACCAAATTTTAAATGTTGACTAGTATTGTCTGCACGCACATCAACTTTCAGCCACAACCTCTCCATATTCCGCAATAAAAAATATTGAATAGCTCCCACCATTTTTAATCGCTTAAATTTTCATAGAGATCGGATCATACATAGCGGAGTTATAAGAATTTAACCTTCAATCAAATATTTGGGGTTTGCAAAAAACCGTTGCATTCTTTTTGGAGCTGTGAGCTACTAATAAGAAATGGCTTTTAAACACTTCTTTCTCTGACTAAGGGGTATATTGAAGTCGTAAGGGCCGACTTTGACCTAAGCTCCCGATTTGATTTTTGATTGCTTGAAAATAATTAAAAATAATGAGCTACGAACCTTTCTAAATTGCTGTGACCATTATCCACATTGTTCCACAATAATCGCTTGCTCCTGCACTTCGTTTTCTAGAGCTCATGTTTACTACTTTTGTTGGCCATTTTATAAGGATTGCAAAATATTTAAAAATGCACTCGATAAAGCACACGTCTTTACCGGCAAAGTATGATACCTCTTAAAAAACTAAAATTTATTCTTTCATGAGTTTTCGATAACCGAGCAGATGAATATAAATCTAGTATAGGTATTTGTCGTCTTTGCTTGAGAGCTTTTGTTGACAGTGTGTATTTTTAACAAAGGGAGCGCCAAAGGGCTTTGGTGCCAAAAATTTTGTGAGTTTTTTGTATATGGAGTTTTTGGTTTTGGCAATTCTTTTGTTGAAGTGTATACTAAGCTTCAATATGAAAATTCAACGATGACTGCATACCGAAACCGATGCGAAACAGATCGGAAACGCTGGATTAAGCTTGCCTGTTTTTATTTGGCCCTACAGGCCAAAGGTGCAATCCGAGCTCCTCTATCTCTCAGCTTTTGCGCTTCTAATGCAGAGCCCCGGGGGGCCGAACGCACTTGGGAATTCACACCGAATGCTTCCCGAAGTAATGCATCAGTGAGTGTTAGAGAGAGACAGAGAGCCTCTCTTCTTGGGAAACCCTGTTCTAATTTATGAAAAATAGAAAGAGGACCTACTGCTTAAGACCGGGTCCGAAATGTAATGTTTGAGATATTTATATACTCTGTACTAGAGGTACATAGAGTATAATAAGCTTGTGCAAAAGTATGTAACAGGCAGAAGGAAAAATCTTCGACCCTATAAAGTAAATATATTCTTGATCAGCATCAACAGACGAGTCCGTAGGAACAAACAGATTTCAGATTTGGTAAGTGATAGGGGTTTGTATGGGATGTTTGCATCTTATACTTGCAGGCAGATTAAGCTTATTTTAAATTTTTGCCACGCCCCCGCAAATTGGAAAAACCGTCATATCTCCCACATTTTTATAGATAGAAGGTTCGTTTCTTCTTTTGATTAAAAGATAGTCATATATGTATAGTTATAAGGAAAACAAACAATGGCACTTCACAGGTACAGAGTATATTATAATCGGGTTTAAACAAGTAAGAAAGTTTCATGTTTACTTACTTGAATGCTATTGCCCATCAGGCCCCCTCCTTTCATTAATATGTTCACATTCATGCCATTATTTTAACGATTTGTTCTCCCTACATTTGGATTGCATTTATGCCTTCACTTTTAATTAGTTAATTCTAAAGAATTTCAATGATCGTCAATTAAAGGTGTGGAAAAGCAAAAATTGTAAGCATCTCATTTCAGTCCATCAAAATAGAATCTTATAGTTTGCCACTTTTATCTTAATTTTTCCATTGCTGTTTACATATTGCGTATCCAACACTATCTATCTAAAATGTTTGACAACTCAACAAGTCTGCTTGATGTCAGAGCTCAATAAAATATGATACTTTTATATTGTTTTTCTGTCTGTGTGTGTGTATCCATATCAATAAAGCAAATATTTGCTCATGCTAGACAACCAAAAATTCCTCGCCCTGGATACCGTTTTCGTTTTTGCAGGCATTTCGTAATGGTTGATGACGACATTGAGTCAAGTTTATGATTGGGTCAAGACAAGTGCGTCTATCATCAGCATAAAAAAACAAAATATACCAAATGACGAAGACAATATTCATAAGCTCGGAACGACGATACGGCGACAACTCCCCGGAGACATGTCAAAGCAAATACATCAAAGTTGAATTTATTAGACAGGCGCAGTAGGTCTCCGTTTTGTTGTTTTTTTTGGACGAAAGATAATAAACGTTGACAAATATAAATCCCTTGGCAACCCAACACTCAGATGAGCCATAAAGTTGTCATTACTCATTCCAGAAAAAAAGAATGTATTTAGCTTGTCAAAAAGAACAATTCATGGTGGTATGTGATTTTGGACTTTGTTGCACTTTACACTTAAGAAAAAGTACACCAAAGTCAAGCTTATCCCTGGGTATTAAAAAAAAACCGCTTAATTTGTCATAAAAAAAATTACTCCTGCCAACGATTCTGCGTTGAAACTTTGTTCAACTTAATAATGAAATACCAGCGGGACTCACAAGGATGACAGAGAAAGAAAAAATGCGCAAAAGGAAAGATTCTTTAAAGCTCAGCCAACAGCTAAGCGTAAGTGCAACTGCGAAAAACTCATAAAACTTGAGCAATCGCGCATAAATCTCCAGCAGACAAAATGGCCAACTGTTGTCCGTTGTTGTTAATAAAAAGAGCAAGCCAAGTCGCAAAGTAGTGGATGGGGGAGACGAATTCAAAGACCGAGACGGAGGTGTCTTGGTTTTACTAACAATGAAAGTGAATAGACTGGAACGAACGTGCCAACACTGGGATTGGAAAAGACTGTGTTTTGGGCTATTAAATGGATTAATTTCTTATTGGATATTGAACGGAAAAGCTTTTTTGCGTAAGTTTTTGGTAATAGAAGCTAGTTTATACAGCTTGTACTTCAAATATTAGAATTTTAGAACATAGACTGAATCATTTTTAACCCTAGAATTGACTGTTTATACTCTATATACTTGTCTGTATACGACCGGCAAGCCCTTGCTCCCATTGCTCCCATCTCTCTCGAGAGTTGCTTTACGTAATAAAAATTTCCTCGTCTCGCACACAAGCTAGACAGCATGACAAGCACAATTGCCTTGCTTCTAAAAGAAAACAACAAATCTCTTTTTTCCGTAACTGTTTTTGTTGTTGGACTGCTCTCAAAATCAAATATCGTGTCCACCGCTGAACTAGACAATTGTATTCCTAAGTTTGTTTATTTATTATAAAGCGTAGAGCGTGCGAGGAGCAATAAAATAGCACCTCGAAAGTTGTGCTTTTTCAGCCAAAAAAGTGAACGAGATGTTGGATAGTTTGCTAAAAGCTCTAGAAAACGGTACACAGCGAACTAGAAAGTATCTCCTAAAGATGGGTGTAAAAATAACACGTCTGAAAGCCGGTCCTGCACCGGCTCGGTTGGGTTGTCTTGCGCCCCTCGAAACGGACCATGAACGGAACATTCTGAATTTTGTATAAGGGGAATGGAGAGGGTTCAGGTGATTTCTTTCCTCATGTCTTTTTTTTTCGCGCTGAACTCAAATCAATTGTCCACTTGGACAAACGAGTCTAAAGCGTGGTTTGGTCATATTTTAAGGTCCTGTGGCCACATTAAGTAACCAATTCATTCCCAATTGGTCTGCATTGCATAACTCTACAAATTCCTAATTGTTCAGAAATTCTTCTATTTTTATACTCTGTACCAGGGGTACATTGAGTGTATTAAGTTTGTGCAACCAATTCTTCCGTCTGTCCCTTTTTTAAATATAGTGTATGAACATGAACAAATTGAACATATGATTCTTATACTTGCAGGCAGATCAAGTTTATTTTCAAATTGTGTCCACACCCCCTCCCGCCCCCGCAATATCGAAAAAGCGTCATATCTCCCACAGTTTTATAGATAGAAGGTTCGAACATTCTGGACATATTTAGTATTCGGGATTCGTTATCGATCCACCAAAAGAACTTTAACGATCGGATAAGGAAAACAAACAATTATGGGCAGCACTGGTCGCAACGGTGAATGGCAGCACTTCACAGGTACAAAGTATGTTATAGTAGGGCTTGACCGACTATCTTTTTGTTATACCCTTGCAAAGGGTATTATAAAATTGTGCGGATGTTTGTAACGCATTGAAGGAAGCATCTCCGACCACATAAAGTACATATATTCTTGATCAGCATGACGAGCTGAGTTGATTTAGCCTTGTCCGTCTATCCGTCTGTCCGTCGTCCGTCTGTCTGTTTCTATGCTATCTCCTCCGTCAGTTTTAAAGCTATCCTCACCAAACTTTGCACACGAAGTCTTTTGGTACATTTATTTTAACGTGACAATAGCACATATAGGACTCGGTCGACATTTGTAAACGGAACCGGCCGGATCGGATGACTATAGCATATAGCTGCCCATAGGAACGATCGGTCGAAAAACTAGTTCGAGTGAAGAAAACTTTTTTGTTTTTAATGAAAACGTTCTTTTTATTGGTATACACTTATTTGATACACTTGGACACATTTCAATAAAGTTTTATCAAAATCGGATGACTATAGCATATAGCTGCAGTATGAATAATCGGTCGAAAAAGAAGTTCTAGAGAGAAAAACTTTTTGTTTTATATGGGATCGCCTCCAAATTTCGCAATTAACAGTGTATTATGCTTTTCCATGACTTCACCAAGTTTAATCGAAATCAGATATCTATATAGTATAGATCCCCTAGAAAAATAGTAAAGTAAAAAAAGTAAAATTGGCTTGTCAAGATGACACAGCCCCAAACCAAAGGGCCAGAGCCGAGCCTCTCAATCTCTTGGCTTGTGCGCTTCTAATTTTAGCGCAAGAGAAAGGGACCTACAGTTTAACGCCGAATCTGAACGGCAACTTTTAAAAAGCTTTTCATGGCTTTTACTGCAATGCTGGTGCCAACAGCAAAAAGGGTGTGGCGGGGTGTAAAATTTTATTCAAAGTGAAAAAAAAACTTTTCATTAGATGTTCCGAGGCGGGATCGAACCCACAACCTCATGCACAGCGGTCGCGCACTCTAGCCGCTGAGCCACCTGGCCACTACCTGGCCACCTAGAAAATGTCCAAAAATTAGTCTTAGAAAAACTTTTTTGTTTTCAATGGAAGCTGCAGGGTATACAAAACTTCGGCCGAGCCGAAGTTAACTTTCCCTATTTTTTAGTATCAATTTGAAACTAACAACAATCATTTTGATATTTTGACTTTCAAACTTTTGGTATCATTTTGATACTAGCTTTCCTCAATTTAACATTTTTTCTTAACAAGTTTAAGTACCAATTCAGTCATCAGCAAATTGACATTAAAACTAATACATAAGCATTTAAGAACTGATTTATTTTATTCTGTATTCTAACAAAACGTATTTTATGACTATGGGAAGCTTTGTCACTCATATTTCAACGCGGATGTTATTCAAATACAGTAGTCACTGTAAGGAAGTACATCATGCGAACCTAATTGACATAAAAGTCCGCCCTTCTGATTTAGTACTGCCCCATTTATGTTGGCATTATTGTGTAATTTGTCATAGCTTGAAAACCTTCTTTAGTAATGAAGCTGACTTTGTTTCGATAATCTTGGATAGCGCAGAAACGGCGAGGCATACCTCCTCCCTAAAAAGTTATATTTGTTATTTACAAATCTGAGTAAGGAACGATGTGTAGTTCATATGTTTCGCTGCTCACCTTGTAATTATAGAGCTAGTGCTCCATATTGAAACACATTTGTCTTCAACACGCCGTCTGGGGGATTGTTTTAAAAAGCTTTTATTTTAAGCAAATTATCGATTTGCTTGCACTTAAATCAAAATAGTTGTCAATATTCAAACGCCTACTGGTCTGCCAGCTCAGCAGGCATCGTTTCACTTACGAGCATGACATTTCGAATATTCGAACTATCATAAAATTGTGTTTGATTCAAATTGATACTTATGCGTATCAAATTAATTACCAAAAGATCAATTTGATACTCTTTAGGATTATATTGATGCCAAAAAAACGAAACTGGTGTTAGTTTCAATTTGAGACAACGAGTATCAAATTGATATTGATACCAATTTTTTTGTGTGTAGGCTTTTAAGTATTCCAATACACATTTTGTGTATTAATCTATTGTCCTGTCATACATATTAATTCATTTTTCGAGATTAAGAGGTAACTAAGCCTTTTTAAATGCAACAAAATTTGTGAAAATGAAAAAGTCTTTGGGTTATATGCTAAAGTGGTCTTAATTAAAATTCGACCAACGTTCTGGCTTGTACATGACGATTAAATTTGAAAAATTTGCACAAACTAAGAAAAAGCTATCTTCAAAGGCCAATTTGGACACTTTCGGGTTTGCTAATGCAGCTCGTTTGATTTTTTTAGGCTGCATTGATATGTGTTCTGTCCCTCAAGACTCATAACTTAATCCAGAAATTTTTGCTCGGTGGGATCCCCAAAATATTAGTCTTACAAAAATGTTGAAACCAAGTTTGAAAAGGTAAGATTGCATAGAATATGATAATTAAAAAATTTAGATATTTTAGATGTTTATAGTTGTTTGAACTAGTTGTATGGCTGAGTAATAAGAAAAATGCCTTTTTCCAACTTTAGGGCACGTAAGCGACCTCTGAACATTCATCAATCTGCGTAAAACTTTATTTTTTTTAGTTTTACATCAAATCGAATGATTTTGGGCTATGAGAGCTAAACACCTTTTCCAAAAGAGAGCCACCTTGTAGGAGTAATTCAACAATTTCTATTGCGGGGCGTTGCAAAAATCTGAAATAGTCTTGACCAGCGTGC
The DNA here is from genome assembly GCA_018904265.1 of Lordiphosa collinella. NCBI lineage: Eukaryota > Metazoa > Arthropoda > Insecta > Diptera > Drosophilidae > Lordiphosa > Lordiphosa collinella. The sequence continues at coordinate 78,391 of JAEIFV010000520.1, forward strand.
AGAAACATTTGTACAGGCGGACAGACAGACTGACAATCATGACTATATCAAATCGGCTATTGATGCAAATCAAGAATTTACGTACTTTATGATATCGGAGATGCTACCTTGCGCCTTCTACATACTGTTGCACGACTTAAGTTTTCCAACTTTACGCTACGAGTAATGGGTATTAAAACTGTTTACTTTTCTAAGGGCAAAGCTCAGAAATTAAAACTTCCAATTTTTCACCTTAATTTCGTATGTTTATTCTTCTGTAATCAATTCATTTGTTTTTGTTTTGTTTTTTCCCGGCAGCTGTTGAAATTCCAATTGCCTACATTTGGTCGAAATCTCATATACAGACCAAATATTGATGATGAATTCATTTAGCCCATAAGCAAAGCATATAAATCAATCAATCAATCTATCAGTCATCGAGCATAACCGACAAGTGTGCCACGCCCATTTGCTTAAGCATTGCGTGTGTCAAGGGCCATCTGGCTCTGGTTGAAGAGGGATTTGGAGCTGTTGTTTTCGTGTGTACTTATCATTTCATTCAAACATTAGCTTTCGCTGCACATAATTCATCGCCTATGGTGCCAACATTTTCCCCGATTAAGTACCGAGTTTGGGTAATTTATCGTAACGCTGACAGGTTTCAAATTTATGCACCATTTGATGGCCAATAGTCTAAAGGCAAAAGCCAAGCCTTTGCCATTTGCTTGGCTTTGTGATTGAATTACGTTAAGTTCTTTTTGTATTTTTTTTTGCATGAACTTGATTGCCCAACTTAATGGCTTTGTAATGATTTTTGTTTGATTGGCCTCGGGGGAGGGAGATTTGTTGGCCTGTGATAAGGTCAAAGGTTGGCAATTAGATGTATCCGCCATTTGTCATGGCGGATTATTGGGGTTAGCTATTGATTTGCCATTACATTTAACTGCAGCACGTGCTTCTAAATATTTCAAGTTAATTAGAAATCAATGAAAACAAAGATGTTTGCAGCCCAAAGTTCTATTATCTATGCAAATTGTGAGTGTAGCCGCTGTCTGGGAAAATTCTGTTCATTTATTTTCATCAAGATCCACGCCACAAAGCCCCAAAAAAAAACACCAACCGCAGCATAATCATAAACAAACAAGTCGCAAGTGGCAAGACAAAGTTTTTCGATTTGCTGCGAAAATTATATGCTTAAATATGCAGACCCACAAGATCTGGCTCTGAAATTGGCAGAAATTATAAAGAAGTTTCATAAATCAAAGAATTTGCCAAAGTGCCCCAAACATTTGACAGTTAAAATATGCAAAGTTATGCTAATGTCAAGTTGAAACAAATAAAAGAAGCCAAAATGCGCACAGGACTGAAATTTGTATAAATCAAATTAAAAGAGTCAAGCGTAATGTAAGCAATTTCAGTTCACACACACACGCGGCGTATGCGCAATTTGTGAATAATTGACTGAAGAAAAAGGTAGCAGCTGTCACTTGTCCTCACACATCCCTCCCTCACCTAACTTGGCCTTGTTTTAAGGCAATTTACATACATGCAGCTGCTGCTCATCATCATTATTTTGAATCAGCTTTACGCTTTTGGCTTTTTAGTAGAACATTTATCACATTTGCAAATTTATGTGCAGCCATTTGAAAGAAAATAGCAGAAAATGCTCGATGCCTGCAATCTCAGCCACTCGGCCCTTAGACTGCTAAATATATTTATTGATTTTTTTTTATTACACATATTTGCCTTAGCCAACACGCGCTTTTTTAATGGTAATTGGTGTCTGCATAACCATTAAAGGGTTTTATGGCAATGACGTGGGCTTGTCTATGGGTGGATGAGGCCACGACTGAAGAATGTGTGGCCAAACGGATAAACAGCTATAATTTTGGGCTTAGTTGGACTTATATTTAGTGCGAGCTGGGCAACTGATTGATATTTTTACGGTTCTATTGTATAAATATTTGTATAGGCTCAAGGCAGTTTTGCTTATGAATATAGGCTTCATTTCTTCCTTATCTTGTTTATGGGGGGAATAAAGCTGTAAGCTATTATTATTTTCAGCAAAGCGGAAAGAAATCATTTTATCATAGACTTGCACTGAATATTGCCTGCTTTTACTATTGTATTTTTAGGCAACTTGATTCATTTGCATGAAAAGATGATGTGCATGAAGAGATTTACTTAAACAAATGTGTGGGCCACATTTTAAAAGCAAAATTCTCACTCTCTTTTCTCTCATTCAACTCAATAGGGGTTGCCTGATATTGCACCACTTTTGCCTTCCATTAGACATTCAGAGAAACAACTCCAGTTTTGCGTTTTACTAAAAGTAAAATTGACTTAGGTAGAAGTGCTTTAAGCTGGAAAGATTATGTGTCCACATTATGCTTATGGCAGAGCAGAAACCAAAACACATGAAGAAAATTAATTTGCCAAATAACAACAACCACAAGACACTGTGTGAGTTAAAACAACATTTGCGGTGGACACATCTGGACTAGGGATTCTAATGGCTGCATACCAATAAGGAAATCCATAAGCAAATATGTAAGATAAGTTTAAGCTCCAGATGGAAAGAGTGTTCAAAGAACAAGGGCATTTGAGAGCAGGTACCTGCTTGGGATTCATATGTACTTGTCACACGCAAATAGAACAACTAATCAATCCTCAAAGATGGATAACATCTCAAGTAATAAAAAAAAACCAATGCAACAAGTGTATATTGTAAATGTTGCACTGGTCAGTCCAAATGTTGCTAGCCTAAAAAGGTATAAAAAAGAACCACAATCAATATAAAAAGGATCATTCAATTACCAGAGCTCCTAGTTGAGCTGAGATGGATCACTCACAAAATACAATTGTGTTTTATTCAAAGAGTATGAGGAACTGTTTGGATTTTTTAACATAGACTGTTCAAACTGTCTAAAAATAGCTCTAAGTATGCGATCACTTTGAAACTATACTTTAATACTCAATTTACACTGCGGTCGTACGTCTTTTTCTGGGGCTACGACCTTTTAGGTGTTTACATTGAGCGTACGGTCACACGATTACTTTAAATTAAATGGGAATTTATGTGTTAAGTTTTCAAATTTCGGCAACAAAATGGAAAAAAAAATTCTATACGTGATCGCGGAGATGCAGATGGTTGTAGATATGATTACTCATCTCTTATCAAAGTTACGTAGTAGAGAACTAGGAATTTGGCCACCTTAAGGGGGGGAACACACTTTGCGATGTTTGCAAAAGAAGATGGTTTTTTAAAAAATTCCAGAAAAAAAGTATAAGAGATTTTTAATTTTTTTTTTTTTTTTTTTAAATAGTTAATGAATGAAAGGAAAATACAAAATTTTTTTTTTTGTCAATATGAGGGCCGTTCAGAAAGTTATCGGCCTCCGAAAAAATTATGAATAAAAAAAAAGTGGCCCCATGAGGCATGGTTGCAGCACTTGGGATGATCTAAAAAAAAGAAAAATGCGGTTATGTTTAGAACTAATGTGGCTATCGTTCGGCCCTCCGAAAAAAATTGAAAATTTTTTTGACAAAATGGCGGTCATTTGAAAACAAAACTTTTTTTTGCCTTTTTTTTTGTAGTGTAGTGTAAAAAAGATACACTTAAAATATAGGTATCCAAAAGTTGGAGAGCTGAACGATAGCGACGACAATTCTGCGCCGTCTGTATAAGCCCTTCCGGAGCAAAAGCGGTCCACTGGTTTCCTCTGAATCGTGGCCACCAGTTTGAAAAACGTGGTTTCGAGATAAACGAGTTTAAAGTTTGCAGTTGCTAGGCAAATCGGGTCAACTTGGGTCATTAAAAGGGCTATATCTTCTAAACTATTTCGAATTTTGAAAATCCTTTTAGGGGGGTTTTTTTTAGCTACAAAATATGCAAAAAAAGTCGAACTTTTTTTCCGCAAAGTGTTTTCCCCCTTAAGGTAAGATTTCGTCGCCTTGGGAAGGGCATGGACAATTCAAACGCAATATTTAAGAGCTGCTGCGTTTTTCCCAATTTCTTGAATGCGCACAACAGCCTTTTCGTAGACAATTGGGCATCTGTAGCTAAAAGTGTTGAAAAAGAGCAAACCAACACCAATACCTTGTTAATAGAAGGGACACAAAGTGCTCCAAACGAGATCCGATGAGCTCTAGCATCTTTCTTTAATTCCATCGGCTCGGTACAACAATAAATTATATATTCAAATTAACTATTGCTTTTCCGACTTCTTGCTTCTCCTGGTTTGTGGCGATCCGCTCTAGAATACGGTTTCGCTCTTGCTAAGACTCAAGCATCTTGTCAGCTGTCTCGCTTGCAATGCGATTTTCCTCAGCTAGATGGAAGTTGAAGTCCTCGTTGCGGTCCAATCTTCGCCTTTTGGTCCTTGAACTACTCAATGATTCCTCTATGCTAACTGAAATGTCATGGCTACCAACTGCTCGTCACTTGTATATGAAAAACACATATTTAATTGAAGATGCTTATGGTTTCAATACAAAAGGACAATGATATACTAACCAGATTGCAAGCTCTCCACGATATAAAGCTCAAAATTTATGGCTTTCGAACTGCTCATAACTTGGGCGACTCTTTCAAAATGCACCCATTGAGATGGAACATTGCCGGATGGCCCAACTGCAGCTTTCTCTTGGCTAAGATAGGAGTACACATAATTAGAAAAATCATATTGAGGCAAATTTTGATGGTAGGGAACTTACCTATATTTTCGGCGCAATGAATTTTTTCTTCACTTCCATTGCCGTGAAACAAGCTCTTTGGCCATCTCTGCAAAAATATGGATGTTCTTGCGGTGGCCTCTTAGCTCTTCAATCCGCTGTGACCACATCTCTATTAGTATGGCCTCGGCTGCATTTGTCCATATTTTGCGTTTTCTTCCACTACAACAAAACATGCGAAATTAATAATGATAAAATGCTTCTCAATTTTTTGTACTTGCTTACCAAAATACCAAAAACGGTCGTACTACCTCAGTGTAAACAGAGTATAAGAACTTAGCTGCTACACTTTAAGCACCCACTCATACGTCAAAAATGAAATGGACAATTTTGTAACTAGACTCTAAATTAAAGCTCAATATTGTGAAGGTTTCGACTGCCTTGGAAGATTAATTATGCCTCAATTTTGCAGGGAAAGCAAGAGACACATTTTTTGAGGAAGCTGAACAAAGCACTAGCAGGCTTATTTCTAAAATTCCACATTTCTTATTATGCACAAGAAATTATTACAATGGTTGCGTTCACCAGCATAAAACAATGACCAAAAATCGACTAATTTTGTTATTGGGGACGGGTGATGTGCCATCATGATTGCTAATTTCCGTGATTGTGTTAGATGGATTTGATTTTAGATTGTTATCGATAGCAGACACCTGACTCTGGATAAACAATCAATTTATTTTGTCAAAAATAAAACAAAATGATTTTGGAAACGTCTTTGTTTTTAACAAATGAATTATTAGATGGCGTGGTTTCGCAAGTAGCCTGCGGTTGTTGCGGAGGAGCAAAGCTTGGAAGCCGCCCTTCGAAAGCCCGGACCGGCCCAAGGATCTTTCGGAATGTCTCGGTGACCAAACAGTGAAGCCAATCACGTAACTTGGAAAAGTGCTTTTGAATACATAGCAAAACAGAAGTCCTAATGAGTAGGGACCGTTTCGACAACCAAGTCTGATACGAGTCGTTTTACCCAAACAACAAACCCACAGCTGTGACGACACGCAGCCCCTATCCTAACCCACCCTGAACTCTAACTTCTTAGGTCTCATATAGTTTAATACGTCTGTCTGAACACCACCGGACCGCTTGCCCAGCTCTGCCTCGAAACACGCCCGTGTTGCTGACCCCGTTTCCAGTAACAGCTGCACATCGAGACATTCGAATACGCTGTGCTGGAACGCATTGATTGCCTCCTCATAGCACACGGCCAATCCTCCGCAGCATGTGCACTATTTAGGCCCAGCAAGATGACGATCCATCATAATCTTGGGCCTCCCGCATACTGTACAATGGTATCGTGTGCTCGTGCTCTGCATCTCATCCAAATCGGTTGGGAGAGAGCTTTACCCGAGGCACAAGGAGCTGCAAGAAGGCCCCTGTTGATTCCCTCGCCTGGCCCCCTAAAAAACCTTTTTGGGGAACCCCTCTTTGTCGTTCTCCCTCCCCCCCCCCCCCGGCCGGTGGGGCGCCGCCCGGTATCGCCTCCACCCACCATTTCTTTCGGTTGTACTTATTTATTTATATGTTTTATTTCGGTCCAAAAATAAAACTTCCGAATAAAATCGATAATTTTCTTGGCTGCGAATTTGATCAAAACCGTTCACCAGCAGCAAACCTTTTTTTAATTGATGATTTATGTTTTTTGAGCAAAAAACATTTCAGGGACGTTTTGGTAAATACTTTAGAATTCCCAAATTCGAGAATTCACAAAGAAATTTGAGAAGAAATTGGCTTTGTGGATCATCGATCTTACATATGCGAGCTGTATGTGCGTAAAATTTGTTTGTCTGACTCACAAACACACATGCCACAGATGTTAAATCGAAGGTCCACATTCAAATTTCCCTTTGCCATTCACTTGTATACACTTGTTACACATTGTTGTAAGTTCAAGATTCATTGGTTCAGCTCTGTTGATCAAAACAAAAATGAATGCACAATTTGCAACGTGCTTTCAATATTTTCGTCCCTGCACGACTTATATATATTTGTTACTTCGGGAAAGAAATGTTTAATAGCCATCCTTTTGTTCATTTACAGTGCGTTAACATTAATGTTTTTATATTAACATTATGTTACTAGGCACTACGCAACAAGGTCCAGTAAATTGAAGGGTTGGTGATGATTCCTCCGATATACTGAAAAAAGTCAAATTTTGTTGCCTTGTATTTACTTATTTAAACGCGTTTACAAGAATCGACAACTATACGGGGGTGTCCTGGAAGTCTCTAAGGATTTGGGCTTCGGTTGGTTTGCAAATCGCTTGAAACTAATACACTGTGCTGCCCCGCTAGATACGCAATCGTTCATCCTACACCAAACCCATCTTAGCGATTTCCTCTCGTGATCTACATACAGTATGGCTCATCGGGGTGGCTCAGCGGCTAGTGTGCGCGACCGTTGTGCAAGAGGTCGTGGGTTCGATCCCGCCTAATGAAAAGTTTTTCTTTGAAAAAACTTTACACCCAGTCACCTCTCTCAGCTGTTGGCGCCAGCTTTGTAGTAATCAGCCATGCAAAAGCTTCTCAAACTGATTCGGCGTTAAACTGTAAGTCCTTTTCTCTTGTGGGAAAATTAGAAGCGCACAAGCCAAGAGATTAGGAGAGGCTCGGCTTTGGCCCTTTGGGGCTGTGTCAAGCCATTTTACATATAGTGTTTTTACTCACATATAGTGACAGATTGTCCCAACCCCTGTTAATGCGTCTATTACTTCTTTGTCAGTTAGTGTCAGTTAGTGTACAAAATATATCTGGCATTTTGTCGCTTGTATGCCAGCTTGTTATTCTCTAGTTGGAATTTCCTGCCCTATAATATAAAAGAGGTAACTGAAATTCGCGTCCAAATATGTTTTTAGTCAATTCAAAATGCTTTTAAAATACTAAAAATTGATTAACATTCTAAACATTTCTAAAAAAGTTGAAGCCGTAGATCTCAGAACTTGAAATAAAACCAACGCTGTGCAAATTGTTGAACCTGCCTGCTTCTATTCCGACCAGTGTTTTGACAGAACATGAGATATGTACATCTTCTAGTTTCAATTATTGCACTGCATTTTTGTGTTACTCTTTGTTTATTTTTGCAGCGGTGCAGTAAGCTAATAGAAATCTCTTTTCAAATGATTTTATATAAAATATGAACACAAATAACGTTTTTTCCTTAACGCTTTTTCATTGCAGGTATGTGGTTGGTGTTAACATAATCAAGAGACGTTGATTTAATTGAAAACGAGTCAAATGACAACTGCAACTGCGACTGACTGAGCAAAAATATTTGTGAGTGGGCTTTTAAAAGCCAAACCTTTTACAACCAAAGGATTTGTTTACATTTTGCTCTGTTCACTCACTGAGCAAATCGTCGCGAGCGAAGAAGATGAAAGTCATTTGCGTTTGTGTATGTGTGAGTGAGGTGTCTGTTTGGGATGGCGACTCACACAAGCCACGCAAAACAAATAAAAGAAAAAAAGACCCTTTGGGGTGAGTCGTTCGGCTTTTTGCTCATCTACTGACTTTTAATGTGCGAGCGCTCAGTCGGATCGCTGTATATAAATTGTTATTGAATGAGCAAAACAAGAAAATCTCAACTGAGAACGGTCAACTGAAAACAAAAACAAGGAGAAACGAAGTGTTCTGCTCAAAGCGAGAGCAAGCGTGCATGGTTTTTAGGTTTTGTTATTGAGCAGACCGCAAAGGCAAAAATGTTTAATTGTTATTTACGAGTTCTGCCTGTGAGACATAGGGCATCAACCACTCCTCTCCTCCAGCAAACTCTGTTGTTGGCCGTCGCTTTCAGTTCTCCCCAACTTTTCCCGATGCTTTGCGCCTCTCTACCGACAGTCCTCCTCGAAATTTCTTTGGGTCTGCCACGTGCCTGCCCGTCTCCGTCCAACGGGTTCCATTCCATTGCCTTCCTCGCGATGTTGTTCTCGCTTTTTTGCAATGAATGTCCGATTCAGCTTCATTTCATCCTGCGTATTATGGCGTCGACATTTTCCACATACGCTCACCTAAGTAGCTCAAAGTTCCGAATTCTGTCAGGCCAGAAAATGTAGTAGATACGTCGCAAGCAACGGTTTACAAATTTTTGGAGTTTTGATACAATTGAAACTGTAATTTTCAAGTTGAAGAGCCGTATAGAAGCATTATAATTTAAATCCAGTGTGGATAGGTCAAGCATCGCCAAACAGCCTACAGCATCCCATAGGCACCTTATGGTCATAAGTTGCTAGAAAAAAGTCCTTCAACTGAAAAAAATATGTGTGAGATTAAAATCCAAAAATTAGTTAAAACTATTAGTTTAAAGAAGGACAGAAACCAGCTATGAATTCAGAATATCGGTACAAAGAAAGCTTACAAAGGATCAGTACTAACCAAAAATGCGCTAGCAATTTGTGCATATTTTAGGTTAGGTTAGGTTGCGATGGCTGAGAGCGACAAGTCGCTCTCCCACTTGGGGCCACGTGGGCCCTTTGATGTATTCCATATATTCCTTGTTAAACCCTAGGGTTGTGTTCGGTACTGAACCATTGTGTGGACAGAATGTAATTTACTAGAGCTGGGATCTCTATGTCGGATGTCTCCGATAGGTTGAGTAGGAGGGGTTGACCAAGAAACCTAAGTCTTCTCCTATTTAAACCGGGGCAATGACACAGAAGGTGCTGTACCGTTTCCTCCTCTTCTTTAAATCTGCAACTTCAACAGAAATCGAAGTGTTGTACGCCTAGGCGTGCTGCATGCCTGCCTATAAGACAGTGACCCGTCAGGGCCCCTACTAGAAGTGATATGTGTTCCCTTCTGTACTGTAAAAGTGTATTGGTACGTTTAATATTGAATGCTGGCCACGTAAGTCTCGCTACCGCACAGGAGGAAAGGTTTTTCCACCGGTCCGTGGCGAGGCGTAGTGTTTCAGCTTTTTGTGAAGCTTGTAGGTAGCCATAGGCATCCCTATCGTGCTCCCTCTGAAAGGAGCTCGGTGGTTGTGCCTAGTCTGGCCATTGTGTCCGCAGACTCGTTCCCGTATATGTTCCGGTGTCCAGGCACCCTTTAGGTGAATACTGAAGTGACGGCCAATCTCATTCAGGGATAGGCGGCATTCAGTTAGCGTTTTTGTGTAAGAGTAAGTTTGCGACGGGACCACCGCGGGTCGGACCACCCGCACACTACAGCAGGAGACGGAGTAGGTAAGGTTTGGGTGAGAAAACGCCCACACCTACTTTTTCATCGAGCTTAGAACCATCCGTGTAGATATTGATGGCGTTGGCTCTGCTGTGGGGAAGGTTGTCCCACTCGTTGCGGCTTGGGATATAGACGTCGTATAATTTATCGAACGTCGTTTGAGGTACACAATAGTCTGTATTAAACGGTATACCCGCTTGGTTATTGAGTATAGTAGAGTGCCCCGAATTACCCCTGCTCCAGGTATCGCATTCTCGAAGTCTTAAGGCTGTTATGGCAGCCATCTGTCTCGCTACTAGGTCTAGTGGTACGAGATGAAATATAGTGTTAAGCGCTTCCGTGGGAGTTGTTCGGAGTGCGCCGCTCATGCGTATTTCAGCGCTTCTCTGCACTTTGTTCATGTTATTCAGGACAAATTGTTTCCCGAGTGCTGGCCACCAAACTAGTGATCCATACAGTAGTATAGGGCGTACTACAGCTGTGTAAATCCAATGTACTATAGTCGGGGAGAAACCCCATTTTCGGCCTATAGCCTTTTTGCATGAGAAAAGAGCAATGGTTGCCTTTCTAATGCGGTCATTTATGTTGTCATTCCAGAGCAGTTTTCTGTCCAGAATGACTCCCAAGTATTTGGCATTGTCACCAAACGTAAGGCTGACTCCATTGATCCTGGGAGGGACAAGGTTTGGAATTTTGTACTTCCTGGTGAAGAGTACAAGTTTAGTTTTGGCTGGGTTCAGGCCCAGTCCGCAAGATGTCGTCCACTGAGCTAGAGTTGCCAGTGATGTCTGCATAAGATCACACAGAGTCTGTGGAAATAAAGCACAAGTAAAAATTGCAATATCATCCGCGTAGGCCACCACCACGTGTCCCTCCGCCTCCATGAGCCGTAGCAGTTGGTTAACTGTCACGATCCATAGAAGCGGAGAGAGAACACCTCCTTGCGGAATGCCCCTGCTTACAAATCTGTGAGCCGTAACGCCTCCAAGTTGTGAGTACACCGACCTGCTGGTTAGCAGTTGGTCAATGAATCCAATTAGAGGCATATCCGCTCCCACATTTGCCAAGGCAGAGGTGATGGCATTTGGTTGGACGTTAATGAAGGCACCCTCTATGTCGAGAAATGCTACAAGAGAGAATTCCCCCAGTTCAAGAGATTTTTCAATCTTTGAGACCAGGGAATGCAGGGCGGTTTCAGCAGACCGTCCCTTGCTGTACGCATGTTGCGAGTATACTAAGTAAGAGGGGTTTATAGTTTGCCTAAGGTAAGCGTCTATAAGTCTCTCAAGGGTTTTAAGTAGAAACGAAGATAGACTGATTGGCCTATAGTCGTTTGGTTTAATATGTGAGGGTTTTCCAGCCTTCGGTATGAAGACCACTTTGGTTTCTCTCCATCTAGTGGGAATGTAATTGAACTTTTAGACAGCTTACAAAGATTATGTGAAGCCAGTTCATTGTATGCCCAATGGTATGTTGTAATTGGGCAGGAAATACGCTATCAGGACCTGGCGACTTAAATGGTTCAAACGAGTCGATTACTCATTTATTTCTGGACGCTGTGACAATATTAGTATTGTATTGTAAAGGCAAGTCGGTTGACCTTGCCCTTGATGAAGAGTTTACAGAAGGATGAAGAGTAAAAGAAGGTCTAGAGACTCCTCGCTGCATATTTTAGGTCATTAAAATATTATTGTCATTCAAAAAATAGTTATTAAGTCTGAAGACGCGCTGAATGCTTTCACATCAACAAACCCATCAGGTATGCTCCGTGCCGAATCTGTACTGAAATCAGAGTTGATTTGGAAGAGTTGGGACTAAGAATTTGGCTTTTCTTACTTGCTCTGACAATCCTTGGCCAGGTGGCTGCGTCCTGAGTCATCTCTGGAGCGTAGATGATGAAATATGAGGTGACGTTAGCTAAATTACTTATTTTGAAAGTTCGTCAACGCCTGGTAATGTTAATATGATTTCATAAATGTTAATGATCTGTTAATTAATAAAGGGGTGGACATGGAACATGATGTAATTTCTCATAAATCATTCATAAGAAGCATTACGGGTTGCCAAATAGCAAAAAGTATTTGCATGAAAATATATTAAAGTTGGTCGTACTCGACTTCAAGATACCCGTTAAATTCATGGATACGAAACTAACAGAACATAAACAGAACTAGAGGATGATAGCTGTTCTTTTGGTATTTTGTGCCTTGCTTTGAATTGTAAGTTTTCTGTTAGAATGAGGAGCAAACGCTGCTGATGATTGAAGTGGAAATATAGTACAGAATTCTAAGAAATTCATCTTCAGATCAATACTAAGAACCATTGCATATTTTTGTTTGTTATTTATTTAATTAAATTAATAAAAATATATTTTATGAAGTGTTTAAAATGTTTTTTTAAGCCTTGCAACTTAAACGAAAAAACAGATTGTTCAAATATAAAGACAATTGGTAATAGGGTTACAAAATGACTTTTGGCACCCGTCACCCGTCGGCACCCGGGGTCTCCTCGTTCTCGGGTTCTATGGTATTTGAAATATCTTGCCATTGTTTAGATTGGGAAAATTATCACTCATCTTCTTGCCCAGGGCAATTGTCCATTCGGCCTCGTCGAACATTTTGCGTTGCACGGCAAAGGGAATTTGCTTTTGTTTCTGATGATCCGGGGATGTGGAATTATACTCCAATTCTGTGGAACTTAATGATGAAGGCACGGAAACATTTGTACTTTGATCATAGTGAATAGTATGGCCCAGTCCACTCAAAATGGTACCCTCTGATGAAATGCTGCTAATTTTTGGTCGTTTCTCTTTGTACATATGGATTGCTTTCTGCAGGATTGCAGGCGTGCCCCTATGCTTGAATTTGATACCTCCATGGTCCCGCGGGGTGGGACTTTCTTTGAAGTTTACATTTTTTAGAGTTGTGGAGTGGCGAGCAGACCTAATGGTAGCCGTTGGGGCAAATACGCTTTCAGCTACCTTGATTTTGGACTTCTTTACCTCCAGGTGAGACGAAATGCTCTTAAATGCGGCACGGGAAGCTGAGCGTTTATCGCTCATTGCGCAATGGTTTCTTTGCTTTTGATTACGTTGAATTGTATATATTGCTTTATGGGAATGTGAATCAGTTGTGAGTCGCTTTCCAGGTAAGTTTTTGTTTTGTTGAAATACTTTTCCTGGCTCACTTTCTTTTCAGCACAATCCCCAGCTGAGCTTGAATCAATTTATCGTTATGGCTTTTAAATATTTAAACGAACCCATTATAGCCTGGGCATACCCCCAAAAAAATATACAAAACTCACAAGCGGGAGAGTGGCTTAACAAGAAAAAAAAGCAACGAGATTTTCTGAGATATCAAAAAGGACTTTATTTTGCTTAATGCTTTCCGTCCCCACCTCCGCTCTCGCATGTTGATTTTTCGACTGCTTTTTGCAGCTGGTGTTCCCGGTCCTGGCTGGGTTTCGTCAATTCGATTTCGTTTGCTGAGGTTTATTCTGGCACTGTCAACGCCTCAGCATCGTTTTTAAAGTATAAATTATTTATAAACTGTTGCTGCAATTCTTCTCCTATTGTTATCCATAACTGTTTCGGATCCGCCCACCCACCTGTGTGCTGTTGCGTGTCCTCTTATCCTCTTCTTGTTTCATGTTTCTTTCTGGATTTAATTTACATATTTACATGCTGGTTTTTGTTGTTTACTCCAGTTTCCATATGCTCGGCGTATTAGCACACGACTGTCACAGCGCAATTGTGAAGTGTTAAGCTGCTGGGCACAAGGAATGGGTGGTAGGAAGGGAAGAGCAATGTATGTATGTACGAGAATGTAAATGGATTGCAGATGGTACACAGGTTGGTTGGCTTATCGATTAAATGTGCGCTCGGAAAATTTATTTCAAATTAAGTCAATGGATTACTGCTAAGATTGATGACAACACGAGCGCAAAAATGTACATAAATTTAAAGTCAAAGTGCAACAGATGGATTTTCTTTAAAAAAAAAAGAATTTTGTGTGCGAGTTGCTTACTCTAAAGTTTGTATATATTTCCCTTTCTTACTATATGATAAAGCCATTAGGTTCGCTCGAAGACTACACAGTGGGAAATAACGAGAGTATTGGACCTAAGATGAGCACAACCGACAGTAAACGAAACAGTAAACGATTTCCTCAGTTGAAGTATAATGTACTTGTTCGGGCCAAAACCCTTCTCTTTGCCTCCCATGTAAAGTTGACTTTGCCAACCTATAATTAATGTCAATCAAATCAATGGCCATCATCCACCAAACTATGTTTGTTTGCTTTGATACTCGCTCTTGTTATACATATTTCTCCCTCGCCTGTTCTATATTTAGACATTGCAGCTCACTCGCAGCAGCGCAGTCGCCAGCGACGCTTTGGTCGCATTAGAACTTTCTTAAAGTGTAGGCGAGTCACTTGCATACGAGAACTTAATTAAACAAGACTTGTTAAATTATTTGCGCGCCATGTTAATTTTATTTCGTTCGGTTAGCTTGGCCAATTGGGGAGGCAATCCAGTCTCTCCACAGTACTCACTTCAAGAACAATGTTTTGAGTACCCAAAAACTTGATTTGATTTGGTGATAGAAATTTTTTCGTTCTCAAGAGCTTCTTATACTCAAATCGTCCAAAAATTAGCTTGAGTTTGCTTCAGGTTATAAATGGAAGTCGCATTTTAGGGTTCGAGTAGGCGGCATTTCTCATTTGATCAGGAGTCTATATAATTTACATGCGGCTATATGTGCTGCTGCTCCGCCCATATTACATAGAATCATAGACATCACTGAACAACAAAACTTCAACGACGACTTGGCTTGTTTCATTTGAGTCTCTCAGATAAGCGAGAAAAATCTTTTTCAGATTTGTCCGGAAATCGAACCAAAAACCAATTGCAAGCAACGAACCACTATGGGAATGGCTTTTTAGCTCATTGCACCATCGCACACTTTTGTAGCCGTTCGCCTAAATGGCTACTTACTTATACTTTTCTGTGTGGTGGTTGAGTAATGTTGAGTTGTGCTCTTTTTAAGCACATTTTGAACATAAGGTTTCAATATATTGGAAAAAGTTTGTTCTTATTTTGTGTTGGCTGGACTCTACAGGTGAAACGCGTACTCCGTACGAAACAATTGCTCATCAGTAGTTATCTGGGCACCCGGAACATATGGACGAATTAAGTTCTTCATGAGCGTTAGAACGGTCATTTGATCTATGGAAAAATGTAAAATGGCTTGACACAGCCTCAAAGGGCCAACGCCGAGCTCCTCTCAATCTTTTGGCTTGTGCACTTCTCATTTTCGCATGAGAGACAAGAACCTACAGCTTAAAGTTTGAACGGCAGTTTGAGAAGCTTTTGCATGGCTAGTTAGTAATAAAAATTAAAGTCTTTTTGCCTTCAAAAATTTATAAAAAATCCATTTCATGTCTGAATTTTGTGTATGATGGTTTTTCTTAGAGTTTATTCATTACTTTAAATTTGATTTAAAAAAAATATTTTCTGTTCTGTTCGATACAAGATCTGAACACAATCTGTCTGATAGCCAAGGCAGCCAGCACAAATTCTTTTTAATAAGTGTCATATTAATTAAAGAATGTGATAGCTAAACATACTACTTAAAATGGTATTAGTGGTTGTAATCCCTGGTAGGGGACAGTGGAAGTATTCTCCTCCATCTTCTGGAATTAATCCAGCTATGTGTTTGCTGTAACCTTATGTGTTGTAGACGCCAGTCAGTCCAGCTACGATCAAGGGGACGAGTGCTTAAAGGATGGATTCAAATAATGTTCTGTTCTTCGTAATGCCACTGTGGTGGCCATCTTATTCGGAGTCTAAAACTATTATTAATTTTGTTTATCCATTTGCATTTACAAGCAGTTTAATTTCGATTTTTTTTTAAATTTTTGGAGAAAATTTTTTATACATTTGATCCCACAGCATTAAAAGTTCTCACCCTATCACAATATTGACTGGAAACGAAACTCTTGACCAGGTGTCTTCTTTTTAAATTGCCTTAAAACTTTTCAATAGGTGCAGAAATTTTTGTCAATTTATGAAAAAAATCAAAAAAAGGTTTATCGATAATATCTCGATAACGATTCGACAAATTTTTTTCATATCGATTTTCGTGCTCAACGGGCCAAAATACTTTAGAAAAAGTTGGTTTGGTGAACTGGGAATAAATGTTGACGTGCAGTGTTACTGCACAATTTCTACTATTCTCCGCCGGGTTACTTCTTGGGAAAAACCTTTTAAGTCACACGAACTGAACTTGAACTGAATTATGATCAGACTGTTAAAAATATCATTCCCAAACTTTGAGGATCGATAAACAATGCGGATTACTACACCCCCAAAAAAAAATGCATCACTATTTAGTCATCAATTTGAAACTATAGAGTATCAAATTCTCTTTAATACTTCAAGTATTAAGTCGATATTTCGAAAATATCAAATTGATACTATCTAGAATCAGGCTGACACTATTTTGTACTAATTTTTTAGTATCAATTTGAAACTGACAACTATCATTTTGATATTTTGACTAGCAAACTATTGGTATCATTTTGATACTAGCATTTCTCAATTTAACTTTTTTTCCTATCAAGTTTAGGTACCAATTCAGTTATCAGCAAACTGCCAATTAGACTAACACATAATCATTTAAAAACTGATATATTTTATTCTGTATTCTTACAAAATGTATTTTGCAAGTATGGGAAACATTGCATTCTAATATTTCAACACGGATGTTATTCAAATACAGAAGTCACAGTAAGGAAGTGCATAAGGCCTTATCGACATAAGAGTCCGACCTTCTGAATTGGTGCTGCGCAAATTATAATGGAATGATCATCTCAGTTCGAGATCTTTCTTTAGTAATGGTTCTGAAACAGAAGCGTATGTGAACCACGCCTCAACTGGAGCTGATGTTGATTCTTTCATCTTGGAAAGCGCAGAAACATGGTGGAGTATGTGCTCTCTAAAAAGTTGTATTGTTATTTACAAGTGTTCATTGAACGATGTATATATGTTTAGCTGCTCACCTTGTAAGTATAGAGCTTTTGCACCATATTGAAACACATTAACTTAGTCTTTAACACGGTGTCTGGGGGGTTGTTTAACATAGCCTCTACTTAAAGAAAATTACCGATTTGTCTGCACTAAAATCAAAACAGTTAGTGCCAATCGTCAAGCGCCTACTGGTCCGCCAGTTCAGCTGGCTTCGTTTCACATACGAGCATGACATTCCGAATTTTCGAACTTTCATAAAAATGTGATTGTTTCAAATGGATACTTTTGCGTATCAAATTAATAACCAGAAGATCATTTTGATACTCTCTAGGATCATATTGATACTAAAAAAGCTATACTGGTTTTAGTTTCAATTTGAGACAACGTGTATCAAATTGATATTGATACCAATTTTTTTGGGTGTATAAATGTCCGTGAGTAAATCACCTCGGCTGTTGATGCTGATTTAGAATATACTTATATATTTTTGGAGATGGGGTTGTGGAGATGCTTCCTTCTCCCTGTTGCATACATTTGCATAACGGGTGTAAAAAGCAAAAACCTTACAAAACAGGTTAGCCTTCTTCCTGTTGCATATATCTGCACAAATCCATTATATAGATTTCTTGTTGGGAAAGTAGTGCACCGCGACCAGTCCTGGTCTATTGTGCCCACTTATTGAGTTTACAACTCACCTAACAGACCTATTTCTTGTACGAATGTCAGGATTTTCGTGGGCTCTAGGTTACTTACCTTTTTGGGTTGTAACAAACCCATTATACTTTTTGTGCCTTTGGTGCAGCGCGCTGCAGCGTATAAAAAGACATCCCCTTATACCTGAGAAATTTACAAAACGGTAGGATGTATTTAATGAGGCTTTTATTTATAAAAACGGGCAAGAAAGTGTAATTTTAAAGCAATACGAATATATTTTCCTTTGTTTTTCAACGCTTTACGCCCATGGGCTAAATGTCCGGACATAAGGCCCTGAAAATTTCTGACTTATATTTCAAAGTAATGATTGAAATTTTTTATATGGGACTTATGTCCTGTCACCATTCCATGTCACCATTCCATTGCAAACCACAATAGTTGTCCGTCTCATCGTCCCTTATTATGTTACTTTATATTGCGTTATTATTGTAAAAATGTCAAGTTCCTTCTCAAAGCAATCATTTTTCATTCCATAAAAAATTATTACTTCGCATTATTACCTTCTCGGTAATTCCAGAACAAATTTTACTGCCATTAATACTGATGACACTCAAGCTGATGGGAAATATGCCAACCATCATTATCATCATCATCACCATCGAAGTAATCGAACACAAATCCCAATCTCTCACTGTCAACTGGTTTGACCTCATCTTCAACCATCCGCTACTCAAATTACCTTCGCAGAAACATTAAATGTCAAAGAGTCGAAACATTTCATTATTGTGAAATGGAAAACAAAACCAATATCAGACTCTGCATTTACGTAAAATGGTTTTGAATTCTCACAGGACATTCGTAATTTGCTTATTCAGCCGTGTGATTTCGTGCAGGTGACGGCAGAACCAAAAGCAAGTTGTGCCTGGGAGTTTGAAATTGAAATACAAAATGCAAAAATAAAAATAACTTTCTTCTTTATTATCTAATTTTCCGGCTGTTTGAGCATTAAATTAATTTAATTTGATTTCAATATTAAATGCGAAATTTAACTACAAAGGAATTTAATTATGTTGGCACAAATTTTCAATCTAATCCAAACGAATCCTATGCCAGCAGCCATTTGTCAATTACATTGTCAGCATTGTCTTTATGTGGTTTCCGTAACGTGCCTTAAATTAGGTAGTTAATTTAAAAGAATCGGTCGTTGAAATTGTGAGACTTGAAAGTGAGAACCACATTTCTCATGATTAGCGCACATTTATGTTGTTACGAAAAAGCAAAGGTAATGTCTTGTCATTTGCGATGCGGACATGTTGGGAATGGTAAAGCCAAATTCTGTTAAGTAACAAAGCTTAAGGGCTTCAACTAAGTACATAGATAAAGATAATGTGTGACTGTGTTTATCACTCTCGAGACTTTGATGTGAAACTTAATTTATCATTGATAATTTATATACTGCGAGTAAACTGCATCGCCACTGCTTAGTGTCGAAACGAGAGCGTAAGTTAAAGTCGGTCCTGCCCTACTTTGATTTACCCGTTACTCAGGGAAATTAATGTTGCATAGCCTTCCCTTATGTTAGTTAACAGAGCATTAACATTAATGAGAACATTTCAACATTGGTTTCTGGTGCCCTCCCAATCATGCGCTACAGATTAAAAGAGACAGAGCTTTAAGGAATGGCTAAACCATAGAATACAGAACCTGGAAATGTTACAATTTAGGGAAGAACTCAGATGTTGTTGACCTCCTCTATACCCGCCCTACCATGCAGAACCTTGTGACATTATATGGCTCTGCCCAAATCAAAACGCGAGTACACTTACCGTGGATGCCCTTTAAATGATTTTTGTTAGTTTAATCCTCTTATATTCAAATTCGGTATAGAAATACAGAAGAGATATTCAAACAATATCATAGTAGTACAGGAATGAAATCGCAGAAGGCTTTTGAACAAACTATGAGTGTGCATTCTAAACTCCCCAACATATTTGTACAAGAGTACTTGAGCCGTTAAGCGGCAGACCTAATGAGCCATGGTTTAAAACTGCTTTTGCGGGTTTATCATTTGCTCTTACTTAGGGTCGGCTATGCCGTACTTACAGCAGCGTCCATCGGTGTCAGCAGTCCTGATGATCGTGGAAGCTGTCATGGGAAAAAGGAGGCAAAAACAAAAACACAAGCAGTATGTTCGACCTAGGAAAACAAAAGATTAAGACAAAATTACTCCACTAGCAGGGATATCAAAATTCGACAAACTATTTCTTATACTACGGTATAGTGATTCTTCACTAAAACCTGCGGTAAAGTCCGGTTACGAAACGTGCACTCGTAACCAAGCCCTAGCTTGAGGTGTCTCGTATATACGGCGACAGCTGTCCTTTGATGGTGAGCACTATTTGGTCAGCTCAGCTACCAAATGTAGGAGCAGCAGCAAAAGATTTGATGCTGCTCGGTTAGGGAAGCAGCGCACAGGGGACATGTATTGAGGCCAAGGCTAGGTTAGCGTCCCTGGCAGCAGCGTCACGCCCACGTGCAAGCGGTGCTAATGAAATTATCCAATGATCCAGCTAGGGCCGAGTCCAAACGCAGAGAATCCAATTAATAGGTACTACTGGCAGAATCCCAGGAACCAGCCCTGAACTGAGACACTCTCTGGCTGGCACAGGCGACAACAGCACGTCGGTTGGTTATGGACGAATGGGACAAATTGCCTAGATGTTCTCTGCGCTGCACAGTGGGAAAACGGCCAGATTAGCTCCGATTTATTACTAACTCCTTGAAAAATGATCCGATTTTTGTCGAGGTTAGTTAGTATAAACAAATAAAAAAAAATTTTTTAATAAGCGAAAAAATTGAAATTTTTTTCATTTGTAATTTATTGAACTTATTCAGTATCTGAGCAACTTTCATCTGACATATAATGCTCATTGCTTATCAAGATTATTACATCATTATTTAAAAGTTCGTAGTTTCTTGTAGACTTCGCTGAACCTCTTGAAAGCATTGTAATGAAAGGATCGAAGAAATAAAAGGGAATGCGCCAGGTCCTGATCCAGGCAAAGGGATATCAACCAATAGACATTTTCTGTCTCAGTTTGTTTTGAATTTCTTTTTTCCATTAAAAATCACTTTATCCGAACTGCGGACTTGCCATTTTGAATTGGAATTCTGTAGGCGATATGCAGAAATACATTCAAAGAAGCAATCCACGCGTGTAGGGTTGATAATCCACATTCATATAAATTCTCTTTGCAAGGTAAATTTTTTTATCATTTTTAAGTCGTTCGTATTTTTGGGTGATGTATCGCAAATTCCACGTTTTTGGGATGATGATTCCGCGACAACACTAAATACCTTTCCATCGATCATAGTCTTATGAAATTGTGAATGAACTGTGTACCAAGTCTGCTGTTTCCTTTTGACAAAGTGTTTTAATGGCCTGCAATACGAGTAGTTTAGGTTTCATATTTTCCAGAGTATATTAGATCCAGAAACATTTGTAATGGTACGTTGTATCTTCAATATTATTATTTGCCGAAATTTTTTAAGTTCTTGGCTATGTGCCTAAAAAATTCTGGAAACTGTGTGATCACCAGGCATTGCAAGGTACCTCGAAAGAATGTCAATAGTTGTAGCCCTGGGCAGCACAGATCTACGCAGACCGTAGTACATTAATGTGGGAAATATGTTTGCATTCCTCTGTTTGGTACCACTCACCAAGTCCATATAAGCCCGTTTTGTGTAACCACCATCAATATATAAGCTAAACTTTCTCTGCCGTATACAGGAGGATACCACCTTGATGCATTCTTTTGCCAGCCTTGTAAAAAGCTAGCTAGCCACCAGACATGAGCTCTTCGCACGGAATTTCTTGCGATGTCAGCTTTTCTTTTTCTTTGTGGTTTCTTGACAGTCACTAAAACCTTGGCGGTCTCCCAGTCCTTGAACTGGTTTATCAAAATAATTTCCTACAAACCAGTCTTTGCTGTTTTTCTCAAATTTATTTATGCCATAATGGGTTTCTCTCCATTTCATTGCCAATTTTGAAGTGAAACTTTGGATTCGCTTAGAAATTTCAACGCATGACTATTGCTATAATTGGACCTAGCAGCAATATTGGTAAATACATATGAATCGACAGCAATATTTCTTTTAGAAGCGTCAACTTCCATTCGCCATACCAAAAATAAAACACACGCCTGGACACAGACATTTTCCTAAAAAAAAAATTCTCAGTAAGTGGACGAAGGTGGTTCCACAATTTGGACATTTCACATCACAACACATTATAAAATTTTTAGAAACAACAATTAGAGCGAACGCTGTCGAACGAAGAAAGTTTAGCTCTACGAAAGTTGAATGTCCTAGAAAAATTATAAGTTAAAATATCACCTTAAACAACCACAAGTATACGACACGAAACACAAACAAGTCACCACACATATATTTAAGTTAATACATACCTTAGAAGTGAGTTATAAACACTTAATTTAATTTTACTCTCAATTTTACCAATTTCGCGTAAATAAGCAGCAGTCACACAAAAAAGCGGGAAAGCTTATGTATGCAGCTGGTGCAATCATATTTTAGTTTGATGATTCCCCAGCTGTGTTTTTGGCCTTTCAGATATATTAGTAATCGATTACAAAACGAAATTGGCGCAAATATTTATTTTGAAAATTCAATTAATCGGAGCTAATCTGGCCGTTTTTCCCACTGTGCGCTGCCGGACTAAGTGCTGGAGCGCACACTAGTGCAATTTCTTCAATGCAAAACTGGATAAGACAAGTTTTTATCACTACTAGGTCACACGAACACAATTTTCTAGTTTACCATACCTGAAGTTAAGGTTACTCCGGGTGACTCTTTTAATTATTGGTTCTGGCGCAAGACGATCGTGAACAGGTCCTGAATGGCGGATGGCCAACACTTATGGCTTGAGTCACGTTGAAAGATGATTATTTCTGATCAGCCAAATACTGAGCGTCAGTTCGAGTTTTCGGTATTAGCAAAAGTGAAGCCGGAAGACATGCATGACAGCTTACATAGCATGGCTGCGTGACAAGGGCTGCCAACTTATTTGTGGACGCATGATAGCGAATGATGGCGCTTGTACATGAGATAGCCCCTAAGTGAACTTATCGAATATCGACTATTTTAAATCGGATTCATCGTACATTCAAATTCAAAAATTATCGAACCCTCACAGCTTGATATCTTTAAAATTGTAGGAGTTATTCAACATTTTTAATTGCGGGGCGGGAGGGGGCGTAGGGACAATACGAGTCTACATACAAAATTTGGTGGCTCTTGCTCTTCTAGTCTCCGAGATCTACGTTTTCATACAGACAGCAGGGCAGACGGACTTGGCTATATCAACTTGGCTGTTGACGTTGATCAAGAATATATATACTCTATGGGGTCGGAGATGCTTCCTTCTGCCTGTTACAGTATACCCTTTTTAATCTACGAGTATTGGGTATAAATACAGGTCAAATGACAAAACTTAAGGGGTAAGGGGAAAACTTTCAACAAGTTGAGAGCTTCCTAAATTTATAAGACAACCCTCGTCGCTATAAGGATTTAGGGCGGCTTTCTCATCTTCGACATAGATCCTATGTGTCAGATAAACTTAGATTTTACAATGTTATTTGTAAGTTTATGTGACAAATAGCTCTATATAGAAGATGAGAAATCGGCCCTTAATATCATAAAAAAATGAGTGGGTGCGAGCGAAGCTCTTTACGAGGAATAATCTGGTTTGAAATTTCAATACTTGCAAAAGAAAATTAAGAAGATTTGATATTGTATCGTTACATCCGGATGAAATTAATTTGACATCTAATGTACAATATGATTTGCAGAAGTAAGAACTTAAGAGATAGACTACAATTTATTCAAACACCGATACACATGCAGTAGTGTTGGCAAAACATCGTTAGTGGGCACCATCGACATTCTCCATTTATTTAGCGACTTTTTTGTAGACATGAAACAATGATTTTTGAACTACGAAAGACGTTTCGAACTATTTTTAAGTTTTAAAAAAAATATTTCCAAATAGTTCTACAATTTAAAATAGTCGATTGGTGTCAAAGTCGTCGCATTCTTCGGAAGCATTTGAAGTGGTTCTAAGTTGTTCGGGACTACTCCCGACCTCACGCTCTCTTAAGGACTTCTGCTCATTTTTAATTGAGCTTAGACCAATACTAAGTGACCGGAAATCGTGATTTCTAAAACTCGGGCACTGTTGTCACTCTTTTGGTCATTGTTTTGGTCGCTGTTTTGTCACTGTTTAGGTCACTGGTTAGATCACTGCTTAAGCCACTGTATTGGTCATTCCATTAGTCACTGTTTTCGTCACTGTTTGCTCACTATTTCGGTCGTTTTTTAGTCACTGCTTCTGTTGTGGTCACTGATTTGGTCACTGTTTTGGTCATTGTTTTAGTCACTATTTTGGTCACTGTTTTAGTCACAATTTAAGTCACTGCTTTAGTAGCTGTTTCGGTCACTGTTTAGGTCATTGTTTCGGTCACTGTTTCGATTACTGTTTTGGCCACTGTTTAAGTCACTGTTTTGGTCACTGTGTCGGTCACTGCCTAGATTATTGTTTTGGTCACTATTTTAGTCATTGTTGTGGTCACCGCTTATCCATCACCACCCACTCACTCACAACCCAACTGCTGCTATGGCTTACTTGCAAAGACCAAAGCTGCTAACTTTGCAAAGTAAAAAGCGTAGCCAAAGAAATCTGTCGCAAAGACAATAGTTTTCTGGATTTACCCCCTAGTCCACCGTCCGTAAAAGAGCTTCGCTCTAAAAATAAAATTCTTATTATTTTAGCATCGAGAACTGAAACATGTACAACCTGTTCGGTTTGGGGCTTTGACATTTTAGACTAGATCATGAGCTGAACCTATTTCATTCGTTGACTTTCCAAACAGGAAACCTGAGATTGGTTATGAGGAGTATTAAAAGGGGGGTTAAGAGGGGGCTAAGAAGGGGGCTAAGAGGATGTTAAGAAGAAAATTAAGGGTAGCCCCCTTAATAAAAGGAGGGTTAGGAGGGAAGTTAAGAGGAGGACTAATAGGGAAATTAAGAAAGGTGATAAAAGGGAGGGGTTACAAGGAGGGTTAAAAAGGAGATAACGAGGGGCGGTTAAGGAGGGGCTAAGAGGGAAGTTAAGAGGGTGGCTAGGAAGGAGTGCTAAAGAGGGGCTTAAAGAGGGGTTATTAGGAGGGTAAGAGGCGCCGTTAAGAGGAAGGTTAAGAGAGGGGTTAAGAGGGGTTAACAGGGGTTAGGCGGTGATTAAAAGGGTGGTTAAGAGGGGGTTAAAAGGAATTAAGAGTGGGATTAAGGGGGGGGGTGAAGAGGGAAAATGGGAGCTGTTCCTAAGTTGAAACCATTGAAATTTCAAATCCGATTTTTCACCGTAAAAAGCTTTGCACGTACCGAGTGATCCACGACAACCACTCTTTTTTTTCTCAATACACCAACAAAACCAAAAAACGTCCAATTGAAAATTTAAAATCCTTTATTTGCCATTTGCACTGTCGCCACATTATCAGATTGTTTTTTTTTGTTTGCCCCGGCACTTTCAGGGTGACAAAAATGTTTTTACATGCAACTACCAGAACTGCGTGCCACAAGCAATTATCAAAATGGCACACAAAAGTCAACAACTGCAGCAATGAATGTAAATGTTATTTTATCTTTAACTGTGTAAATGCAGTCAGGCAGGCTGGCACTGGGCTGGTGCTTCCACAACTTAACACTTAAAAGCAGAAGCCCTATGCATTAACAGAACCTTGACCCAGATGATAATGTTGATGTCTGGGCCAATGTCAATGGCGCATAAAGAAGGAAAAAATGAAATATACACTCCGCAAAATGGAAGGAGCTCTTTACAAGGGATTATCTGATTTAAAACTACAATACTTGCAAAGGAAAATAAAGATGTTTTGGTTTCATCCGAATAAATTTAATTTGAAGTGAAATTTACAATTTGAATTGTAGAAGTAAGAGCATGAGAGAAAAACAATTTTTTATTTATCCACCTATTCACACGCAGAAGTGTTAGCAAAAACTCAATAGTGGGCACCATCGAATGATTTGGAAATTCGTTAGTGGTCAACAATTATAGTGTTACCTTTTTTTTGTTTGATATTTTCCAATTTAAAGAAAGAAATAGTTGCTGAAAGTCTCATTTTGTGTTTCGGGACTACTCCCGATCCTACGCTCAGTTTTCAATTGACTCTGACGGATACCATTTGACCGGAATTCGTTCCTTCTCTTCGTCACTGTTTTTGTCATTATTTGGTCAATGTTTTGGTCACTGCTTTGTTCACTGATTATTCACTGTTTTGGTCTCTGTTTGGTCACTATTTCGGTCACTGTTTGGTCAATGTTTGGTCACTGTTTGGGTCACTGTTTGGTTACTGCTTTGGACACTATTTGGTCACTGTTTTGGTCACCATTTTGGTCACTGTTTGGGTAAGGGTTGTCGTTATTTGATCGATATTTTTGTCTTACGATAAGGCTTATTCCGATACAATATTTTTGTGACGATACAGAAAACCATCGATATTTTTAAAAACGATATAGCGGAAAAAAATTCCTAAGGTCACATTGCAATAGGCCGCTCTGACTATAAAATGAACTTTCGACAGCCCTCTGAAAAAAGACTACTGCTACACGCACAAATTATGTGGCAGGATTGTTAAAATAACGTCCTGTGTTAAAGCACGATATTGACCTTCTCTGATGTAATTATAAGTAATCTTATAGAATGAAGATAACCGCAAATGCGGAACCTCTGGGTGCAAAAGAATCCAAGAGAGACCATGTAACCGAGTCTGACCAACCAAGGCACCTGGTTTTCTTAAAATCGATATGTAAATGACGAATCAATCTGTCACTTGATATTTTGTTGTAAGCAAAATTTCTTAGTCTTTAAGCCTTGTACTCAGAAAGACAAAAAAAGCGAGAGCGTTAGGTAAAGTCGTCCCTGCCCGATCGATATACCCGTTACTCAGGACATTAATGTTGTATAGCCTTTCCTTATTCTAGTCAACAGAGCATTAACATTAATAAGAACATTTCAAAATTATGTAAGCAAACAGAGCATGAGGTGCCAAAAAGTATGCTACGTTTTTTTAAATAGCTTTTATAACTTTGCCATTTATTATCCGATCTTTATGAAACTTTTAGAGATTGCAAAGAACTCTACATATATAAGCTTGATATCCTTAAAATTCTTGGAGTAATTCAAAATTTTTTATTGTGGGGCGGAAGGGGGCGTTGCCAAAATTTGAATCTGCGTAGGGACAATAGGAGTCTACATAAAAAATTTGGTAGCTCCAGCTCTTCTAGACTCTGAGATCTAGGTATTCATTCAGACAGACGGACATGGCTATATCGACTCGGCTGTTGATGCTGATCAAGAATACATATACTGCCTGTTACATACATTTGTAGCAACACTTTGGCTTTGCTTTGATGCTCATGAACTGCTTGAAAGTGTTTCTAATCATGTCTAATAGCGTCAAAGTTACTTCACTGCAAAGTTACTTTGAAAACATAGTCTTCTTTCAGAAAATTAAGTCATTTATATCTTTAAGATGTGCTACTGTAAGGATCAGAAAGAACGGCCTCTTGCACTGGTCATTAGTAGTCTAACTTTTCAGTTTTCGTGTAAGCTTCAGAAAACAACGATATTATCGATTTATCTATGTTTTTTTTAGACTCGATACATCAAATATCGATAATTTGATATTTAATATTATACGGGGGTGATACGGAAATCTCTTGTAATTTTCGTATAAGCGCTTGTATTTCAGACTAAAACTGCTTTTATTTATGAGTAAAGTGCCTCCAAAATGCAAGGCTACTAGATTAGATGACGAAAGTTGAGCGAAACCGACTGTTCATTCACCATCTTATCTAGCAACCGAAGATATACCTGTCACTTTGCATATAAAGGTAAAGAATCTAAGATTGTGATGTAAACGTTTATACGAAAATCACTAGAGATTGATATTAATATTTTGAGAAATATCGACAACCCTAGTTTGGGTCACTATTTGGTCACTGTTTGGTCACAGTTTTTGTTACAGTTTTATCAGGAACATTCATTAAACAGTGTGGATAAAATTTGTATTATCTCCGTATCGTTTTTATACCCTTGCAGAGTGTATTAAAAAATTGTCCGGATGTTTGTAACGCATAGAAGGAAGCATCTCCGACCACATAAAGTATATATATTCTTGATCAGCATGACGAGCTGAGTTGATTTAGCTTTGTCCGTCTGTTTCTATGCTATCTCCTCCGTCAGTTTTAAAGCTATCCTCACCAAACTTTGCACGAAATCTTTTGGTACAAATACGCTGGACATTTGTCAGAACCAGCCGGATCGGATGACTATAGCATATACACTTATGGACAATATAATAGGTGTGTTTTTTATTTATTTTTTTTCGTTTTATTTCTAATTCATATCTTCTTTAATCTCAACAAATCAAAGTTTTTTCAAAACTTATATTAATTGTCTTTAAACAAAAAGTATAAACAGTTTCACAAACGCTTGAATATTCAACTAAATTAAATATTTTCTTAAGTCCGCCAATTTTGGCTGGACACAATAATAGGTGTACGAAGATAAATGTTTAAATTGAATCAATAGTTCACTATTTTTGGTGTTGATTTATATTAAACTAAGTATCTGGCAGCTAATAACCGGTATATCCCCCATTATTTTGCAAGACTTTATACATTTGTCTTGGCATGGAGGATATTAACTTGCGACAAGTTCCAATTGAAATGTTGAACCATGCTCTTTGGAGAATATCCCAAAGTTGATTTTTATTTTGTCAAAAAGTCTTTCCGACCTCTCTTTTGAATTCACCCCAGAGATTCTCGATGGGATTGAGGTCCGAAGATTGACTTGGCCATTCAGAAACTTCCACATATTGCTCTCTGAAACAATCCGTTACTACTCGAGAGGCGTGCTTCGGGTCGTTTCCTGCTTGAACTTCCATTAAAGTGGCATATTATCCTCGGCATATGGTAGCATCACCGTCTCCAATAGATCTTTGTATGCAAATCTGCCCATTATTCCGTCAATTCGATGAATCGGACCAACACCATACCATGAAAAGCAGCCCCATACCATTAGGCTACCATCTCCATGTTTCTCAGTTTAGTATGCGTACTTGGGATCAAATTCTTTGCCTTTCGGACGACGAACATTCCCTTTGGCTTCATTAAAAAATAAATTTGTTTTGGTTTCGTCACTCCAGAGGATATTATGCCATTTTTTCTTACCCTCCGGTCCGCACCAGGTTCTACGATCTAAAGCAAATTTGTTCCTCATCTGTAAATTTTCCGACCGATGCAAAAGAACCCTGAGAGCAATCCTACCTGGTAGGTTTGCTATTGCCAATCGTAGCCGAACGGTACGTGAAGACACAATATTCCCAATTTCATTGCCAATCGTCCTGAAAGACTTGAACGGGTCGCGTTTAATTAACTGAACCATGCGATCGTCGGTCTTAGATGATGTTTTATAGATGCTCCCCGAGTTTCACCTATTTTTTCCGGCATTGGTTACGAAGTTTTGAGAACGTTTCATTAACATGGCAATGTATTTATACGTTTTTTCTTTATCTCGGAGTCGTCGAATGAGCTTTTGCTCCTCCGCACTACAGTGACGCCCACGGCCCATCTAATACAATTTAAATGGCTATCATGTCCCCATTTAGTTATATTTTCCTAATACCTAACCTTCTGCAACCAAATAACTGTATTTATAAGCTACAGGTTAATGTTTTGCTTCATACACCTATTTTATTGACCAGCCGAGTTTGCAGTTTAACCAATAAAAGAATCTACAATTTTTCCCAGAAAGCTAATTAATTCCGGGAATTTACCCAATTCGTACGGAAACAGTGTGACCATATTAAAAAAGTATAGCTTCCTTATCAAATGTAATTTTTATATCGATTTAAATCGATATTTTAAAAAAAAACTTTACACCTTTTATATTGTCCATGAGTGTAGCTGTCATAGGAACGATCGGTCGAAAAACTAGTTTTAATGAGAAAAACTTTTTTGTTTTCAATTGAAACGCCTCCGAACTTCGAAATTTTTAGTTTACTATGCTTTTTCATGATTGCACTAAGTTTGATCAAAATCGGTCATCTATATAGTATAGCTCCCATAGAAAAGGAAGGTCCGAAAAGTAGTCAAGGGTATACAAAACTTCGTCCGAGCCGAAGTTATCTTTCCCCTATTTTTTTTCTGAGTGTAAGGTACACCAAAGGAAAACATCAATTTTATGAGCTTTTGCTGTTTCCGGCTTTTATTTTGATGCGGTGTGTGTGTGGAAATAACTGAGAAGAATTAATGGCCTGACGTGATAATGACCAATGACAATTCTCAGCTTTTGTTTTACAGTTTGTTGAAACATACTAAATTGAATTCTTTAGCAGCTTATTGACTGACAGACCATTAAGAGAAGTGAAATTGAGTTTGAAAGTTAAAGAAATGATTGGGGGGTGTTCAATTTATTGCTTAGTAAATTGCCATTTGATTTTATGTCAATTGTCAAGCCAACGATTATCTTTTAAGTACAAATAAACTGGTCTGAACCCATTCTGAGTTTCTTCATTTAACTGTAATCTGTTTAATTACTAAAATTAAGTTTTCTTCTCTTTAGTGCACACAAAAATAGAGAATAAAATGTCCCCTTAAGCAGTTAGCTTAAGCTGCTTGGCAGCGACTTCTGTGTGAAAAACCGCATCCATTTATTTTGCTGTTTGGTTTCTTGGTCATGTCCCTCGCTGGTTTAATTGTCATATTTCTCGAGTTGCGCCAACTCAAGTGGTAATTATTTTCACATTTTCTTTTGTTGCAACGCGAGTGGAACTTCAAGTGCAAGGTTCTGGGTAAATTATTTTTTTTTGCGGCCTACAAAATGTGTCACCCGGACAAGGACCAAGCCAAGACCTTGGTTTTTTTAAGCTTTGACATTTGGCTTGGCACAGGAATTTAAAAACGCTGAGGCTAGAATTCTAAGGTAAAAGTTCTGTTGGATTTTTATAAGTGAAAAGCATTAGAATGAGAATATTTTAGGGGTTGATCTGGTTCTCCAACCCAACTTAAGCTCCCCAGAAAACAAACCAAACTATTTATTACAATCAAGTAAAATATTGTAGATTTTTTTTGTGTTTTTGGTGTCACATACTTAGCCAGTTTTACTTCAGTTTCATTGCCCAGACCCTGACTTTGCTTTGCTTTTCACATTTGCTTATGTTCATGTATTTGTTTACCCAAATTATTTTTATTTTGGCTCGCTGGTTGCCCCCGACCGTAATGTGAACTTTGTCTGCCAAAAAATTTGTTCTCTAGTACAAATTTATAGCACACTATCGTGGGTCGGTTGATAAGTTATTGTCCTATGTGGGAAATCTTCTTTTAAAGCAGCGATGTTCAAGAAGAGCGAGGAAAAAAAGGGAGAGTGTATTGGTGTGCGATATTAAAGCGACACAGCCCAGCTTTGAACTGCCCTCAATGACGGCTGGGCAGCGAATGAAGACAAAGAGAGCTCTGCTTAAGCTCATATGCCCGACATCGGCAAGCGCTCGGCTCGTGTGCATGTAAATGGCCGATTGCGCTCGGCCCCTGGGGGCTATGGAGGAACATCGCTGTTTTAAATCAATGCAGAGTCCTTAAAATATGCATTCGTTTCAAAGCTGACGTCTTAAGATAATCCAACTAATCAAATAAGCTAACCAACAAACTTATAATTTGATCAAGTAAGCTGCATTTTCTTACCCAGTCCAATAACTTATCAGCTGACCCACGTACTTATGGCTTGCCTCTGCGGATGGCTCTGCACGCTAAGCAAGAGCACACAGCAACAATGACAATTGTCAGCTGGCATTTTGGCTGATTGCGTGAAATGCAGCTACCACAGAGCCATTTTGTGAAAATGTTTATTTTCCAGTCAGACTTTCTTCTGTTTGCTTATTTTTAGTTAATGGCATAGTCTCGCTTGGCTTGGAGAATGCGAGTGACATTTGTTATTGGGATTAAATATTTGTTATTGCTGTAGAATTTAAATCAGGCAGCATCATTTAGTTATTTAATTGGATTAGTTTCTCAAAATAAGTTTTATGGGACTGCGTGCGAAAATTAGACTTTGCAAGGCGATTTATCAAGTTTTTAAAACTATATGCAGTAAGGCTCTAAAGATGGGATAAAGGTTCGGTTCGGGGGTTTGCACCTGTTGTCAAATGTAACATTCGACTCGCGGACCGCTTCCTGTTCTATTCGAGTTTGGGTTTCTATATTGATTAATAGCCCCATCTTCTACAAAGCAAAGATTCTACCCATAATAGATACCGCACCTCACACAAACTCCCTTATTTTTCGTCTTGAAGCTTTTTGGCACGGGCGGGCGGGGAACAAACGGAAAAAACCAAAAAGTGTACAAGCCTTTCTCAGCTGCAAAGAGCTTCTTATAGTCGAATTTATGAC
This sequence comes from Lordiphosa collinella, assembly GCA_018904265.1. Lineage (NCBI taxonomy): Eukaryota > Metazoa > Arthropoda > Insecta > Diptera > Drosophilidae > Lordiphosa > Lordiphosa collinella. The sequence continues at coordinate 110,496 of JAEIFV010000520.1, forward strand.
AACTATAAAACAAGGCCGATTAAGTTTTCCATTTTTTCAATAAATGTCAGAGTCTCCGATGTCTGGTACTGATTACCTTTTTTTTAATTATTGCTTGTGATTTCTTTATCAAATTCGGCTATTCTCTTCGGTTTTGCAAAATCGTGCTGCACAGCGATTTTATTATTGACGACGAATGAGCACTTCAATCGAGCAGTTAAACTTCAATATATGTGGTGTGCTGTTATAATTCTATTTTTTGAAAGACAAACTATTATTTATACTAACTTTTATTTGGAACACTATTGAACCGGTGATTGAACACTAAAGAAATGGCGTCTTAACGATGCCCACCACAGTCGATACGCGCGATCAGGCGTTAAACTTCCCTAAAGAACCGAGTTATTTAAACTGGTCTAAGTCTGGCCTTTTAGTTAAAAAGTTGCCTTGAAAGTTTCTTTCTTAAACGAACTTATTCCTAATATATTTCCATAATATACAACCGCACATACTGAATGGGACTTATAGAAATTTGGGCTTTCTTTGTGCCGTTTCCAATTGGCAAGACACTATGCCCACACTTTCCCCGACAGAAAGTTTTGTGCACCTTCCGTATAAAAATTCATTAATCACACGCCTTTTCGTTGGCAAGGAGCAGTCACTATCAAAAAAAAAGGTTTCAATAAGCCGAGTGTGGCCGGGTGGCTCAGCGGCTAGTGTGCGCGACCGCTATGCAAGAGGTCGTGGGTTTGATCCCGCCTCGGAACATCTAATGAAAAAGCTTTTTCTTTGAATAACTTTACACCCGGTCATCCCTCTTTGCTGTTGGCGCCAGCTTTGTAGTAATCTTCCATGAAAAACTTCTTAAACTGCAGTTCGGATTCAGCGTTAAACTGTAGGTCCCTTTCTCTTGTGCGAAAATGAGAAGATTGAGAGAGGCTCGGCTTTGGCCCTTTGGGGCTGTGTCAAGCCATTTTACATTTTACAAGCCGATCAAAAACACAGAAGTATCTTCTGCCATATTTCAGAAAATGATAACAATCGAATTGAACTAATGTTTTCGTTATGAAAATTTGTGTTTGGTTCACAAGTCGTATGAGTAACTTTTTTGAAATCTTTGAAGCCATGGCGTACCCATTTAAAATAAAAATAAAATTATTTGGTTTTCACAATTATTAATTATAAAAAAATATTAGCTTTGGGAATGCCGAGAGCTACTTTTTTCCAATTTGTCGTTTTAAGGTCCGCTCTAGTGTACATTAGAGTAAATCTAGAAAGGGCGCCCCTTTAATAGATTCCTTTTGTATTAAAGATAATAAAATTTCAAACAAAATAAAACAGTATTAATGTGCGCGACGAGGCCATAAAGTTTGCTCAAAAAGTACCCCGTACTCTACTTTGCAATATCAACAATTAGTTCTGTCAAAGCCAATATAATCTCTAAGATAAGTAACGCCTTACGATTTTATTGCACACGATATTTTCGTGCTGGCTCTAAAGCTGGCTCCAGGCTCTCTTGAAATTTTGTTCAAAAGCCAGAGAGAGAGAGCGCTCTAGAGCCAGCCGCTCTCTTGTACGCATACAGCGACAGCCGACGATTGTACGAGGTGTGTTCAAAAAGTATCGCGAATCTTGTGTTTTTTCAAAAATTATTTATTTATTCATGAATATCTATTTTGTCCCCTTCAAAGTAATCCCCATGAGATATTATACACTTGTGCCAACGGTTTTTCCAATCTTCGAAGCACTTCAAAAATCATTTTTTTTTATCTTGTTCAACTCCTCCTTCGATGCCGTCTTTATCTCGTCAAGCGTAGCGTAACGTCGTCCTTTCATGGGCCTCTTCAGTTTAGGGAACAAGAAAAAGTCACAGGGGGCCAGATCTGGGGAATACGGTGGCTGCGGCATCATTAGTGTGTTGTTTTTGGCCAAAAAGTCGCGCACAAGCAACGATGTGTGAGCAGGGGCGTTATCGTGGTGCAAAAGCCAATTTTTGTTCTTCCACAAATCCGGGCGTTTCTGGCGGATTGCTTCGCGCAAATTGCGCATAACTTGCAGGTAATATTCCTTATTGACCGTTCTTCCCTGTGGCAAGAACTCATGATGCACCACGCCCCTGCAATCGAAGAAAACTGTCAGCAAAACTTTCACATTCGACCGAAGGCGCGCTTTTTTCGGTCTTGGTTCGTGCGGCAGCTTCCATTGAGATGATTGAGCTTTGGTTTCCACCTCATAACCATAAACCCACGATTCGTCACCAGTTATGACCCTCTGAATGAGTTTAACATCTCATTAGCAATGTTCATGCGATGCTGTTTTTGGTCGCAATTAGCAATTTTGGTACGAATTTCGCGGCGCCCGTCTGCCAAATCATTGATAAAAATCGATGGCCGGCCAACGATTGTTTGTCCTCGCAACTTCTCTAACGGTGATTCGACGCGCAATACCATTTTCTCCACTTCATTATTTTCGTTGTTGAGTGCTCGGGCGTCCGGCACGCTCTTCGTCGTTCACATCTTCTCGGCCTTCGAGAACATTTTGTACCACCGATAAACGTTGCTTCGGTCCGGTAGCTTCTCCGTATGCCACAGTCAACATTCGAATGCATCCGCGCACTTAATTTCGTTTTTCACACAAAATTTGATACAGGTTCTTTGATCCATTTTTTTGAATAGGTAAAAATCGAAGACGATCCAAAACACGTGCAAGCAAAGCAGCTGTCAACAATTAAGTGAACATTCAAAATGGCCGAGCTTGTCGGCATAAGTGAGAGACATGAGTACCAACACAACGCCACAAAAAAGAATCGAAATTCGAATATACGTACCCGCGAAAATTCAAAATTCGCGATACTTTTTGAACACACCTCGTATGTGTGCACGCGCATCAAGCATTGTTAATCTGCCTGCATGTATTCGTTTTCTCAGCACAAGTAAGCACCCTCTAGTACGGCTGGGGTCAGTCACAGTATTTGCGTCAACCCAGCGTTGCTCTTTGTACGGTGATGCGTCGTGACGACAACGATTGAGGCTTATGTCGCTTCTCTGCATGGCATTTCGTCTATCGAGCGTCGCTCATGTCGCTTCTCTGAATGGCATTTCGTCTGTCGAGCGTCGCTCATGTCGGTTCCTGCATGGCATTGCGTCGACCTAGCGTGCCTGGAGAGTCGTTAACGTATTGAGCGGACATCGCCTTGCAAAATAAGTCAGTCGAACACATTGTAAGGTTTATAAGGGTGGGTCGACGACAGTCACAAAATCGTCGACGGAACGTTGATACAGTGTTAGTCGGCAGTACTAGAGGGCACACATACGCACTTGCTTGTTCGTTGTGTTTACTCACACAAGCAAGCGCATTCTATTTTTTCTATTAATTTATTTCGGTATTATCCCAACGCTACAGATACATAAGTACTATAAATTAGTGCATTGGTCACAATGGTCACAGATAAGTCTATATAATATAATAAAAATGTAAATAAAATATAAGAATACAAGCTAAAATAATAATTTTTATGCAAAAATGAATAAAAAAGTATTTTTCTGTGCTGCCCAAGCTTACACGCTGGCAAACAATAATATTTGTTCGTGTTGACACAGCAAGTTGAATATTTTGAAAGAGATATAGCGGCTCTTTAGTTGTTAAAATCCGATGAAGCAATAACACTATACGAAGTCTGATCCACGACTTTAAGTACAGGCCAAGAATTTGTTTAGCTAAGTCCGAGATATGGTCTCTTTGACCAAGATTGAATACGTATCTTACGATGGAGTTAAAAGTTACCCACAGCCGCCATAGAATAGATTCGGGATGAGACATGTTTTAGCGACTAAAAGCCTGAGATGAAGAGGGATAAGATTTTGAGTAAGCGACAACTGCCTAACCAAACCGAATGTTTTCCCAGACGCTTTCGTAATGTGGTTGCTCCACGTAAGGGTATTATTAATTTGGATTCCCAGGTTAGTGGTGTCCTCCGTATATTCCAGTCAAACATTGTTTAAAGTCAGCTTAGGCAAATCGCTGACATTAAGGGACTTCTTATAAATTACTAAGCATTTCGAATTTTTAGGATTTAGCCCCAAACCATTCGCTTTAGCCCACTCGCTAATTTTCATAAGATCCCTATTACTAGTATACGTAACACACTCATTTATTTCAAGTTGTACGTCATCGGCGTACAAATGGATATCACAGCCTATCAGACAATTAGGAAGGTCGTCGATATAAACACAGAAGAGTAGGGGACCAAGGACTGAACCTTGAGGGACACCACGAGTAAGACGTAAGAAACCTGACATATAAAACCCAGAAACAACTGCTTGTTTTTTGTCACACAAATAGGAATTAATAAGACACGTTGCGGTTCAGGAAAAGTTGTACAGATTTTTAAGCTTGGTACTTAATATAATGTGGTCGACTGTATCAAATGCCTTGCTGAAATCCAGTAAGGCTAATAATGTCACATTGTTTTTGTCAACCTGCCATCGGATATCTTCTACTATCTTTAAAATGGCTGTTGTGCAGCTTCTGAACTTTTGATAACCTAAACCTCAACTCAACAACAGCCACCAAAAAAAATTGCTGCATATTGCAAAACCATTGTATGGCCGTTCGGCATCTTGGAGATTATATTGGTCTTTGGTTTTGTGATACATGGTTCGAGTTGTCAAATTTTGAAAGCCTTGCAAGGTATTTCGATTTTGATAAAAAAAATTCCACAATTTTGTCATGGGATCGCCAGTGTTGAGATGCCAACTTTGTGTTAAAGTTATGTACTCAGACAAACTAAATCTAGACCTAGCTAAAAATACAACTTTTACGCTGGGGTCCCAGCTAAGAGAACAGTGTGACTGCTCAATGCCAAAATAGCCTTCAACAGAAAAATACCTCCAAATGTCAAACGGTCTTACTGCACTGTGTTTGTCTACCTTGTGGGATTTGATTACAATTAAATTTATTTAAGTAATTAAAGTGCAAATTAAGGAGTATTCGGATGATACTTGGAGTGCAGAAGTCATGGGCAAACCCTTAGTTGTGTTTTATTTTTATTTTTGCTGCAGGCCATTGTTGAATTCATTTAGCAAGGGTAACTTGCTAAATAATTGTAAACCATTTTTTTGCTTCTATCTAGCTAAACCTATAGCTATCAGTTTTTAGCCGGTCAAGGTTGCGGCGCCACGCATTTTTCGCTGGGTATGAGCTAAGGCATTTAGCTTTTCTGAGACCAGCTCAAGCTAAGAGGCAAGCTAAAAGTTTTAGCAACCGTTGACCCCAGCTAAATCGATTTAGCTTGTCTGAGTACATAGCTTTATTCGAGCTGCAAGGATATACAAATTTCGGTTGAGTTTTGTTGTTCAAGCCAATTCTGTGCATTAAATCCTAGTGATTTTGAATGATGAACTGCACCTTTTGATAACACTATAGCTGAGGCATTTTCAATTTATTTATTATTTTTTTATCAGAGTCTTTGTTTTACTCAGTCATATCAGTCATGCAATGTCCGTTTTCTATACATCACGTTCACAACAAATTGATATTTGGTATTATAGGCCACAGAGCAAAGCCGAGCTTCTCTCAATCTCTCTGCTTGTGTGCTTCTAGTTTTCGCGAAAGAGAAAGGCACCTACAGTTTAAGGCCGATCGGCAATGTTAGAGATGTTTATTCACAGCTGGCGCCAATAGCTTGTGATGGTCTTTAAAGAAAAACCCTTATTTTTTCATTTGATGTTGCTATGCAGCATACACACGCATTACACGGATAACTTACACTATTGAAAGGCTTCCTCATAAATGATTTGATTTGTGATCCACAAGACAATTTCCGGATTCTCCTAGGGATTCTCCAGTCAAGCCTACCAATTTCCAATACAACTCGATTAGTTTGCGTACATCCGTGTCCTTTCCCCTTCGTTTGAAAGCCACAAAATGCATGTGGCATGAAATTGCTTTTACACCTTGACGATGTGCACTCATTTCCGCTTCATTTCCTGTCAACAATTTGCGTACAGTAAAAATTAAATGCCTTACGAGCTCGACAACAACAACTAAAATCATCACACGAGCACGCATGAGAGTACTTCAACTATTTTTTTTACATTTTTCCCCAGAACAAATTGCATTAGTTTTGCACATTTCCGGACGAGCCATTAGAGAATGTAATTTATGTCTCCACCTTTTTATTTGCAAAATTTTCCACACTTGACTGTGGATTTAAAAAAGTGTTTCCGTTATGGAAACTCTATTTTTTTCATATGCCAATAAAAATAGTCAAGTTTATGGCATACTTTTGAGAGCAACGCTTTGCTTGCACAATGGGAATAAAACAAAAACAATAAAAGCGACGGGCAAAAGCCATAAAAACGGTAGAATGGACTTGTGTGGAGGGAGGGTTGGGGGTTACAGAGTGCAACAATTGGAAAAATGGCTACATGGAACAAACCTGGGGGTAAATAGGGCTTTAAAATTTTATATATATTTTTTTATAGGGTTTGTAGTTAGCGGCTGAAACCAATTTAAGGTTGATTTGATACCTTAAAATTTTGCATCAATTTTATGAGTAGTGTGAAATAGTTCCCTCCAACAACGATTCTCCATGGTGACAAAAATTGACCGTAAAAATTGAAGGTGTCATTCCAGCCTTAACACCTCATTGAATACTTAAACTGTTGTGCATTCAATGGGTCCTTGAATACCCAGTCTGCTGGCATAACTCTCACTAGAATACAATACTTTTAGTGGGCGATTTGGAAGGACCATCATAATCATCAACACATATTTTTAACATAATTAAATTCAATTATTGTTTAAAATCTTCCCCAGTTGCTTTTGTGTTTCGTATGAACTCTTTCACATTAACCATTAATTGAGGTCATTTCCTCTCCATAAATCGAATAAATTCTTAATTATTAATTACATATTTGGTTTCCACCCGTCTGTAAATAAGTATTATTAAATTTAAATGTGTTGCTTACGTGTGTGCGAAATGTCATCTCGGTGACTGTAATTACAGATTAATGAGATTGTCATTGCATGTCCACATTCTCATTTAATTAAATTGTATATCTATCTTTGTCGGTTGCCGTTACCATCTCTCTCATTAAGCCACTTTCATATGCACACACACTCATACCGACGTATGTTTGAAAGCTCTTATCTGCTGCTTTGTTAATTAGCTTAACCAGCTTAATGGATAGAACAGAGAATGTTCATTCATTGATTAAAACTATGAAGTGCATTCATTAGTAATTTTTCACCTAAAGAAATGCAGTTTAATTAAAGAACATTTAGCTTAAATGCGGTTCTTTCTTTTTATTCTGTTCAGAAACAGGCAAAATAAAATTAAGTCGAGGCATCGCTTTTTTTTTTTTTAACGTTTATTTACGAACATATTTAGCATAATACATTAAATAAACAAACTGTAACAAAAATCTATTTCAAATTTATAACGCACGCCTCTAAAGGAACCTAGCGTAACTAATAAGTTTAAGCATTTTACATGTTTTATTATATATGTTGAAAGAACATACAGGAATTAGACCTGACTTGTAGCAAAAAAATTTGAAAAGGCTACACAACGGCTTTAAAGTAAAAAATGGTTAGGGTAAGGACACAGGCACCAGCCACCTACGGCGTTCGGTCCGAACGCTTGAGGGATAGTGGGCCAAATCTCCAGTTTTCCTCCGCGATTAGTGAACGTGACGCTTTATTGGTGCTCTTCGGTAGAGGTGATAAAAAATAGGAACACCCTCAGTGATGAAGCCCTGGAGTCCAGATACAAAAAGCTCTGGCGGGGCGAGTCCATTTCCGAGGCGGCAGGTAGTCAGCACCGGGACGGGGCCAGATATAATTGTTTTCTTCTTTGAAGGCATTGGTTATGATGTCGGTTAAGTTGATGAGAGCGTCTATCCGTACTTTGCGACTCTATAATTTTTGTTGAAGTATTTTACATAGCTGTTTTTGGCGTCTATACACGGGCACGCCCTCAGACATTTTCTTTCAAAGAGTCTTTACGTTCCTTGACGGTGAGGTGTATCGCTGAATATAACAAAGTGATTCTTTCAGGTATCATGTAACCTCATTTTTCACTGCACAGAAAATACAAGAGATCCAAAAAAGATCCATTTGGAATGGATATATCTTAAACATCCTTTTTTTCTTCTTTACTATCCTTTCAATCGTCCAAAGGATATGAAAAATGGTCATCCTTTGGATGATTTTCAGCTCCGTTGGATGATTAAAAGGATATTAAAGACATATCCATTCCAAATGGATACGGAAATCATCAAATGGATATTTTTAATTTCCTTTTTTTCTCTGTGTGGATAAAGTTTGCCACTCTGCGGTACTTTTTGGCGGTTAAGAAAAAACGTATCTTCTAGAAGATAACAAACAAATATATCTTAATAAAATACGATAGCGCTTCATCCTGGGGAAAAGAAAAATTCTGTTTTGCAGGAAAATACCCTTGTTCCACTGGCACATTTTTGAGGTCATTCTCAAAAAGCGTATATTCCTTGTTCCACTGACGAATGTTTATCACGGTTCCACGCGAATGGTCAAAGTTAAACTAAAGTAAACAAAGAGCAGCTGTTTGGATTGTTTTGGCCTGCAAATTGAAAGTTTAATTGGCCTTAAATATGCCAACTGCAAGAATGCCAACAGAAGAATAGACAGCGAAAATCACCTTGTGGTTGACAACTAAAAATCTGCACAAACTTTAAAATGCCGCCATAACCACAATTCTCAACGGATCTTTATGAAAAATTTACAGTTTATCTATGACTTCATATACAAAAGAATCGCATCAATGGATTTGGTCGAAAGGACCATTATCAGCCACTCGACGTAGCTTCCGTAAAATGTCTCCGCAGGCGGCCTGTACGACCTTGGGGTCGTATTTTCGGATTCATAAGCGAGTCCTGTTGGTGATTCATTCGGATGTGACTTCACTATAATATTTATTGTTTCACTTAACTTAATTAGTTTAACAAGATTTCTTTGTTGCGGGCTGGCCCGAGAACGCCAGTCAGCGCCAAGATCGATACACACTGACTCCTACTGGAGATGAGAGATGGGAGAGTCGCCACAAGTTCTTTGATATTTTTGGACTTCCAGTTGTTTTTGTAAGCTGCAGCACTCAGACTTCCAAAAAAATCTTCAATTGGACGACACTGTGGCAAGTTTGTTGGGTACCGGTCCTTTGGTACAAAAGGGATATTGGCAAAAAGGCGATATAAGTTGCACATACACCGACATTGACATTTGACAATTTGTATAAGGTCAGGTGTGTAACTTGGTGCTCTTTGCTTACGTCTGGCAACAATATTATTCTTTTTCAGCACTTAACTGATGTGTTGTTGGCTGCAATTAAATTTTCTGTCTGCATCTCGTTGACATATGTTGTCTTTGTTGTTAAAAAGTTGGGTTAGCTTTGTCAGCGTGCATTTCGTAGAATTTTACAACGCGATCACGAAGACGCGACTACTCGTGAAAAGTTTTTTGTCTGGGAGGCATGAAAACGTGTTGACTGGAGAACAAAGAGAAAGAAATGTCATCCCGAAAGCTTTTTATGTAAAACTTAGCTAAGGGCGCGCTTTCTCAAAGTTTGTGCAGACTTTGCTGGTTACGTACCACTTTTACTCAGACAGCAAAGAGGAATACGCCAATAACCCGGTGCTTTGAGCACACATTCTACCAATTCTTAAGTATTACTTGAGTATTCCTCTTCTCATTTTTTGGTTTCTAAGCACGTTTGCCTACTCAGGGTAGGGACAGGCATATCCGACTTATGTATATAAATAGACTAGGGTTCTTATGATTCTTAAGAGAGCGATTATATTCAATCTAGTGCAGGCTGCATGTCGGTATAAACATTTTGGACCGTTCGATCTTTTTCTCTATATAATCGTCTTCATGATAATCTAAAATCAAGAAAATATTTTGCAAATTTCGTGACTTTTTTGAATAATCCAGCCTCAAATCAAAAATTTGCAAATTTCGCAATATTTTAGACCGTGTAATCTACAGCTTCCATTTACCTACGCCGGCATTGTAATATAAGCACTAATCGCTTTCTTAAATACTCATAAGGTTATTTTGCAAATTTCGCGATTTTTGGACCTTAGAAACCTTCGCGGGAAAGTGTTGTCCAAAGTTTTGTGGCAATCAGATGAACCGTAAAGTTTTTGAAATTTCGCAGTTTTATGACCATTTCCGGCACATTTCTTCAATTAGATACCTTCGCTGGCAAGCGTACAGCCATTCCTCAAAGCTTCATCAAAATCGAACATTTTGCAAATTTCGCGGTTCTTGGACCATTTTCCGCCCATATCTTCTACTTGGAAACCTTTCCGGGCAAGCGTCGAACCACTATCCAAAGATTAGCCGAAACAGCAAATTTTTTTATTTTCGCGGTTTTTGGACAATTTTCTGCAAATTACTTCAACTTAGAAACCCTCCCGAGCAAGCTTTCAATTCATTCCCCAAAGTTTAACTGCAATCGGATGAACGGTATTATTTTACGAATTTCGCGATTTTTGGACCTTAGGAACCTTCGCGGGCAAGCGTCTAACCATTGACCAAAATTTCATCGCAATCGGATGAATGGTATAGTTTTTGAATTATCACGGATATCGGGGGTGTCTTGGAAATCTAGAGATTTTGTCTTCGGTTGGTTTGCAAATCGCTCGAAAAATCCGTCGGTTTCCCAGAACTTCAAGAGATTTCATTTTCTTAGTGGGAAAGAGAATTGGTCCAATTGGGCGCATAATAATTGTCCATCTCACAAAACAGGGTTCCATCACGCACAAAAAATTTCCCTTATTAGTTTTGAATTAAAATGATGTTAAACGGAAATCTGTTAGCTGTGGCATAAGTGTTACGATTCATACTAATTTTATAACTTAAATTAAAGTCGCATTACCCAAAATTGAAATGAAAAAATTTAAAACTATTTTCGCGCCAATCATAAAGCAACATTTTCCATCCCTTGGCTCGTTTGTTGTTGACAAATTTCCCACGCGGCGCTACTGAGGAGGTAGATGGCGCCACTGGTACGACGGTTTTGGTCGATATGGCAGCCTTCAGTTGGTTTTGCGAAAAATTATTAAAAAGCTAATTTCAATATTAAATCAAATAAATCATGTTATTTATTTGAAGCAGCCTATCCAGTAAACTAATGTAGTTTAGATTTCCAAAACTAGTTTTGCTTTTCAAAATAGTTTTAGCGCTGAATTTAGCAAAATCTCTAATCAAATCACTAGAGATTTGAAACCAACCGAAAGAGATTCCTAGGACACCGAGAATTCGTTTTGGGTTGGAATTTGGTTGGAAGAGATATCTGGGACACCGCCGTATTTGACTATTTCCCGCCCATTTCTTCAAATCAGAATCCTCCAAAGTTGTACAACAAACGAACATTTTGGAAATTTAGCGGTTTCTTCTACTTGGAAACCTTCCCGGGCAAGCGTCGATCAATTTCTTAAAGGTTTATCGGAAACGTAAATTTTGCAATTTTCGCGGTTTTTGGACCGTTTTCCGCAAATTTTTTCAACTTAGAAACCTTTCCGGGCAAGCTTTCAACCATTCCCACATTTTTGTTGCAATCGGATGAACGGTATAATTTTGCAAATTTCGCGGTTTTTGGACCATTTCACAGACATGGGATAGCCTATGACACTTTCCTGATCGACATGAACTTACTGTGAAAAATTCGTGAAGATCGGTTCAGCGGTTTAGACGCCCATAAGGGACAAACATACTGACATACTTTCACTTTTATATAGATGTATAGATTTATTAAAGATCCATACAAAAAATATTGCTTGTGGTATAAGAATAATAAACATGTGTAAGTCTTTTCCACGAACGACGGTTCAAGGCCAATATTTCAAAATTCTAAAATATTTTCATAAAAAACATAGGTTAAACGCTCAAATTTAAAGGGTATGCAAACTTCTTCATCCTTTTTTTCAGTGGGCGTAGGCAAAATTGCAAAAACAATACACACAGAATTCGGTTCTGCTGACGTTGACGTCAAAGCAGGGATGAATTTGACGAGAAGTGAAGGAAACGAACTGAAGCCGAAGACATATCAGAGAGAAGACACACAAGGTCACCAATAAAAAAATTCCACAAGAGGCAAGCATGAGTAAAAAAATACTCAAGTGAGAAAGCGATAGATAGAACAAGAATACCCTGTTCCCTTGACTTCTTGTGTTTTCATAAGCATATACACACACTCTAACATACGCACACAAGCATAGCATGCGGCAGCGCGCGATAACTGACAATGCAAGACCCCACAAGCAAAATTGATTCGTAAATAACTTCGGTGTTTATTGTCCGATCTTAATGATCTTTTCAGAATAGATAGTATTGGGCCTTACTGATATATGTAAAGTTTGGAAGGTCTATCTTAAATTGTGGCTCGACAGTTTTTTGCGCTTAAAGGGGGAGGGGGAGATTTTTCCAAATCTGAAACAATATACACCTACATTCAAAAATTTGTGGCTCTAGCTCTTATAGTCTCTGAGAAACACGCGTTATACGGACAGACGGCTAAATCGACTCGGCTGTTGATGCTGATCAAGAATATATATACTTTTGGGTCGCAAATGCTTCCTTCTACCTGTTACATACTTTTGCACAACTTCATGATCCCCCTTTTCCCATTTTCAATGGCAACAGGGTATAAAAAGGCGTTGCTTGAATTGTTGGTGGATAATTTTACACTCAAATTTTACGGTTCCCTGTTTGAATGAGTATTTCCTATACGCTACGCGAGTGGCGCGAGCGTTTTCGGCACTTAAGTGCGAGACGCAAATATGCCGCGAGTAGAAATACTACATTTTGTTGGAGTAGTCGGGATATCCGAGTGAGAAAATATCAAATACTTATGCAGTGCACTTGCAGTTGCGGTGCACTCGTGCAGATCTCTGATTCGGAGTTTTTCATCTCATTTTATAACATTCACTGTCAAGATTGGAGTGAAATTTGCCTTAATTTATACTAAATCCCTGCGTGAGTTAAATCAAAGTTCCCTTTGAATTTCTTGCCGATTTGATCTATCTATGAATTTCTAGACATAGTTCGCCAAATTATTGACTCATTGAATTATTGCCCATGACATGAGTCAAGAGCTATATTATCTGACTGAAATAGTTCAGCTCAGATCAGCTCTACTAAGCGAAGAGATCAACCAATTCTGCTGGTGTAAAGACACTAGCAGGCCTAACGACCTGATGCATCACTGAGCGTTAATCCGTCGTTTACGACAGGTAATGCATCACATCGCTAATCGGAAAGAAAGTAAAGAAAGACTAACATTTTTAATCAGTCTTTACCTTGAATGCAACTAGTTGACAAGCTTAGTGTCTCCATAGAGCTCGTACAGTTCGTGATTCATTCGGATGTGACTTCACGTTTTTTAATCAACCTGATTTGTCATCCTTCATATATAGTAAAATAAAAGACCCGTATAGAGCTAAAATATTGAAAATCGTTGACTTTAATCTACTTCTTTATTAAGGTACAAATACTTATACCCAATATTTCTTTTCAACTTGCAAACGAAAATTTTATTCAAAAATGTTAACAAAACGTGTGGAGGTTGCTCAAAACCTTTGCAAAATAAGTGATTCGTGGTGGGCAGAATAAATGTAGCATGTTTAATGCCAAAGCTATAACATAAACCACTCTAATTAAGCTTGACCTTTACTTCGATCATTTTTCTGCCACTCTAGCATAATTATATTAAATTTTAAAATTCTGAAAAGCTTTTCGCCCACCGCCTACCCACCTACCTGTGGCAAGACCTAAGGCATTTCTTCTTCTCTAAAATAAACAAACACTTTGCACATATTAAAAGCAAAAACCGTAAAATTGTCTGCAGCGCTGTTCTGGCCCGGCTAGGTACATATATATTAATTTTCAAAGACAGCGACAGGCGAGAGCTTTTTGCTGTCGTGTGCTGCACACATAATGAATGTTGCATAAATGTCATAAATATGCGACCAACACGCACCTGGTCAGAGGTCCTGTCAACTGAGTCCTATCTGGAATAATAAGCATATTCTTTGGCCGACAAGAGTCAAATTAAGCGTGAAACTATGTAGCCACAATGCTTGGTATCGGTGAAAAGAAAAACAGTTTTCCCAAAATGTGGCACGTGATAGCTTTTACTCCAAGGAATTCTAGACAAAACATTTCATAATACAAGCAAAATGTTTGTCATACTTTTTGTCAGCCCGTAAGTGCCAGCTGCTCAATATTCCCATTAGGTATGCATGTGTGTGTGTGTGTGCGTCTGTGCGTTGTTGCCTGCCAATTGCAGTTTACCTGACCCACGCAATCACCGGGGTGTGTCCATGTATTGTCCACAATTTGCTGTCATTGGAGGTGTGGACCAAGCCGTTGGCAATATGTGTCCATCACAGAGGATGTGCTTAGAAGGATGTAACTAAGGGGATGACTATGGCTTTAGTTTTTTTTTGCTGACTGCTATGAGACAGGAAGTGACATTTAAGCTTCTTTGGTGTAGGAAAAAAACTGAGTAATTGAAATTCATATTAGGTAAATACAATAGCCCCACGGGTGTTAGTTCTCACTAAACTATTCGTTCCTCTAATATTGGGAACTTTGGGAAAAAGTGAATCTCTCAGTTCTCTTGAAGGTCACTGGGACCAATTACACTTTTAAGATGGGGCGTTTTAACAAGCGCTGAAATTAAACAAAATTCTTTTAGTTTTTCTTTTGATTCACCCTTCCAATTTGGCTAAAGTTTCAAGCACCAGCTACATTTCTACTTCAATTTGAATGACTAACCAAAAAATAAAGTTCAAAGTAAACCAAAAACTCATTCTTCAACTTGCCAACAGTTTCCTTCCTTTCTAGGAAACTGGTAAACAATACACTAGGAACAACATGACGTATACGCAATATGAAACTAAATAATTGCACTCACTCTCATCACACACACACACACACACCTCGATCAAACACACTAATGAAAATTACTTTCCTTTCAGTCAACCCTACCTTTTCGCCCCCCTTCAATCCTTCTTTATTTGTTTTTGTCGCCTTTGTTGCCTTCGGTTGGGAACTAGTTTGATTGCATACTCCCAGTTAACTAATTGTTTTGCTTATAAATTAGCACATTTGTATGCAATGCCACGTACAGAGAAGGCTGACGTAATTTATTGGACTCCGGGAAAAGGCGACATGCATCTCCAGCACTTCGATTGTGTGTTTGTTGTAGGGGAGGAGAGAAAGGGGGGAGATGGGGGGGGTAGAAAGAGATTATTATCTGGAGAGCATTTAGAAAAAGTGGGGGGGGACAGAGCAAGGGGGAGGTATGGCAGGGAGGGAAATATTATATAAAGAAGAAAACACGAACGTGAAAATGGCCAAAGCGGCTGGAAGGGTGAGTCAAGGGAGTTTTGTGTTATGTACGTGCAAGTGACAAATAGTTCGCAGTGGTTGAAACTTCTTTTGTTATGGCATTAAAAATTTGTGAAAAAATTGGGCCAGTGCGCCTCGCCGCCCCTGCAAACTGATTGATAGTAGATTTAGAATAAATATATTATTCCTGTTCTATTTAGTTACTTACTTTTCTTTAAATGCAATTTCTTCTTCATCCAATTCAATATTATAAATATCCTCATCGTCATCAGAATCGCACTGCAGATCGTTTTCTTTTTCAGCTGTAGACGGAAGGTCCAAAGAAGACTTAATACCTCTTTTGAAAAGGTTTTTTTTTTTACTTTTCCTTTCTCTTTCCTTTAGAGAAACACTCGACAATAGTGGATCCGAGGAATCTATAGCTCTGTGAAATATATCAGTCATAGTATTGAGCCGACTATTTTTCCATGAATGCGACAATCTATCTTTCTTGTTAACTTTGTTGCGTGCTTCAGAAGCATTTTCGCCTAAGCATCCTAGTGGAACCAAGCTCGAATTATTAATCTGGTAACCGTGAACCAATATTTTATGAAATGTTGGTGACATCGGATACCATGGGTAGCTACGCATATATAATGTAAAAGTTGTTTCACAAAATGAGCGAAATTTTTCCGAATTTATATAATAATTGGAAGAAATGGCGATTAAAATGGCGTGAAATTTATTTAAAAGATCTTCGCTGAAGTTGGTAATAGATGCTAGTACTTTAGTATTGGCAAAAGCTCTCCTAGCTGTATTACCATCATTGCTATTGCCGCTTCCATTCTGCTTTGGCATGCTTATCCGAAGACCCATTTCGTTCCAAAACTTTTCTTGAACATATTTTTTCCGTTTGCTCATTTCAATCTTATCATCACCTTTTATATGCCATTTTTTTAATTCAATTTTAAATGAAATGTTCAAGACAAATTTTAAAAACCGGATCCAGGCATGCAATGGACTTACTCCAAACTGCAAAGCTCCAGACTTTGGGACAAAAAGGTTCAGAATTAAAATCTGTTATTTCTATTGAGTAGATTTAGTTGCAGTTAAAACGTTTAGCACTTTGCCATCAATAAGTGTCATATGCATTTCATACGTTACTTTTATATCACGATTTTCATTCAATTTGTAAACAGAAGGTTTGAGGTTATTAATTTGAGAATCTAAAAGGTTTTTTTCCATCATTATGTGGGCCGTAGTTTCTTTTACTAGTTCAAATTTTCAGTGGTCTGCAAAATCGTATAGATTGCGGTGTTCTATTATTCCATATGTTGTGATCAAAAGAGTCTATAATTTTTATGGGTATTACAGACGTAACAAAAATTGTGATCTGAAGCTGTTCCCAGGTGTTTCGGTAGCGCTTTGCTTGTATATGAATGACCCGTTGAACCATCACCATAGCCATATTTCAGAACTGTTTGACTGATTTAAAAATCTGATTTATATTCTTGCAGTATGATCCAAGGTTTTGTATGATTTGGGCGGCCGTTTCGTTACTTTTATATCTACGGGACGGCATTTAATTTAGATTCCATTACTAGACTATAGGTTGGATAAATGTTACTGTGGTGACTTTTATTCATAAGTCTATGTTCATGTATTGCTGTTTTGTAAATTTTCCAGATAACCAAAGCTTCATCGGGTGTAAGTGGATGGGTTTTTGTATGTCAAATTGCTTTTCGATTCAGTGGTTTCGGTGTTGTTATGGTTTTTAAGAACAAAAGCCGTCTTCTCTTTTTCTTTCAGATCTCACTTGCGAAGATTTGTGTCACAATTATTTCATTTGCAGCTCAGATGCCAATTTCTTTTAATCTTGTACCCGCTCGTGTAGATAAGGTTGGACGTCCCTTTGCTTGGTGTTGCAGGTTTCTCGATTTTAGCGCCAACCATACGGTATCTTTAGCCAGAACCGTTCAAGCATGTAGTTACATTTAGAATTAGAATGTAACTATTAATAAATTACTATTTTTTTGTTCCTTTTATTATCTTGGATTCCACAGTGTTTTTATTAATTTTGGTGTATATCAACCCCGATACACATGAATTTTTCGATTGTTGCTGCGCCATATTTCGATAAGTTCGCTGTGACCAAACCAAACGTGCCTATATAACCAAAATGTGAAAAAGGGGGACGAAGGGGAGAGTTTTTGGTTTGTGGCTAAAGACAACACTCACAAGTACAATTTGGACCAATTAGTTGCTTTCGCATGGAACAGCTTTAGTTATATTCCACGAAACACGGAGAACGCATGTTAGTTTTCCAAAAAAATACACATAAATTGGACATTACACAACACTAAATCCCTAGAACTACACAAAAATAACTATATACATTAAATAGTGCATACCTTGAAGATTACTTTCCTAATTTTTGTTTTCTGACCAATTTAACGCTTGGCACAACATAAACAACTAAATATTTTGGCGCAATTCGAAATCACGTCCTACTCACAGCTCGCGAAAGCTTTGGTGGCGCTCTTAAGGACCAGGTAAATACTTAAAGTACATTCGATAGAAATGCAAATGACTTTGACTAGCAGCCAAGATAATAATTGAAAATTAATAGACAATGATCTATGGATTCAGCAAGTTTACTTTATCGAGTGTATATGAAATGACTAGCTGAAACCCGCCGAGCGTTGTTAGACCAGCTTTAGTTTGCCAATTTTCAAAATTGTCATGATAGATAGACGGCAAACTTCGTGGATTGAATTATTTTCGACCATTCACAATACAACGAAATTGAATTTTGCAATGTAACAGATGTCGCAGATCTAAAAGTCGTCATTCTATGCTCTTGGGCCCATAGGCCAGCGTGGTTGAGATGGCGGTCATCATGTTGGCCATATAGTCGACCAATGTATCTGTCTCGTGGGGGTGTGCGTTTGTATTTAATGTAGGGAAAACCAACTTATTTCTGACAATATCTTAGAAGGTAAGCTAAAACTTAAGTAGGTTCCGATTTGCAAAGAGCGCGACACGCCGACTGACTTAATGTGATTGTATCTCATCTCCTCTTTTGCCATTCAGTGGAAAGTGATGTGGCCGTTTCCACCATACAACTATACCACGTATCCATCTTTCTCTGCAGGGCGGAGAAGTCGGCATTGTTCTTTGCTGGAGCTGTTTGGCTGCGTTGCTCCCCGAGCAGTCTAATCAGTAGGTCCAGTTTTTGAACGATTTCGTCTCTTGTTTGTTGCCACGGATTCAGCTTCTTTAGCCTTGATATTTGGC
The DNA here is from genome assembly GCA_018904265.1 of Lordiphosa collinella. NCBI lineage: Eukaryota > Metazoa > Arthropoda > Insecta > Diptera > Drosophilidae > Lordiphosa > Lordiphosa collinella. The sequence continues at coordinate 129,150 of JAEIFV010000520.1, forward strand.
AGATACGGGGACAGCTGCCAGTTTCTGAATGGCTTGGTTCTCATATATTGGCTGGAGTTGTCTTTGTATGTGCTGCTGACTTGACAGTCCTTTCTTAAGAGCTGTTGACTAGCTGTTGGCTTGCTGATGGCCTCTTGGTTGTTGGGCTTGCTGTATCCTGAATTGACGTTGATGTCGCTCTGGTTCCAGCGACCGCTGCAGTTGTTGATGCTGTATATGTGGCAACCTTTGCTGGCGTCCTCTGGCTGGAATATTAGGTACCCGATTTGGTCAAGAAGATGGTTTAGCCTCAGCATTCTTTCACTCTTGCTCTTTTTTCTGTCCAACCTTTATAGTTTGCATCCCTTATAGCTGGCAACATGGTTTCCTAGGCAGTTCCCGCAATAGGCTTCTTTTGGACAAGCAGCTGATGGTTGAGGTTCTCCACTCCTTACGCACTGTATACTTGCGGGCATCTGTGACATTGAACAACGGCGTCTACTTGTCAATCCTCACTCTCTCACAACCGAACTGCCTAATTTCAAAAATGTCATTGTTATTGGCTTTCTGCTCGAGCACAATCTCAAAGAGGTTGAGTGACTCATTGCACAGTGGTTGCGCCCATAGGCCAAAATTAAACAAGTAAGGGAGCTGTAGTCGAGTGCCCCGACTACAGAATACCCTGTTCCCTTGACTTCTTGTGTTTCCATTCACATATACACACACTCACACATACACACACACTCTAACATAAGCACACACGAACGCGTCAACGCGGTAACTGACAATGCAAGGCCCCCCTCTCTCCCAAAAGCAAAATTGATTCGTTAACTTCGGTGTTTTCCGTCCGATCTTATTGATCTTTTCAGAATAGATAGATATTGGGCTTTACTTGATATATATAAAGTTTGGAAGGTCTATCTTAAAAATTGTGGTTCTGACAGTTTTTTGCGCTTAAGAGGGGGGAGGGGGAGGAATTTTTCCAAATCTGAAACAAACTCGTATTGAATCGGGCTACACCTACCTACATGCAAAAATTTGTGGCTCTAGCTCTTATAGTCTCTGAGAAACACGCGTTCATACGGACAGACGGACAGACGGACGGACAGACGACGGACGGACAGACGGACAAGGGCTAAATCAACTCGGCTGTTGATGCTGATCAAAATATATATACTTTATAGGGTCGCAAATGTTTCCTTCTATCTGTTACATACTTTTGCACAACTTAGTCCCCCCTTTTCCATGGGACGTCAAGAACAGGTGAAATTACAGCGCAGCGGCGTTAAGTTAGCTTTTCGTCAAAACAAAATTGCTTTCAAAGTGGTCAAACGTGCGCTGAGAGGTCCGAACTCAATTATTTAAAATGAATTTTAAAGTTGCAGGTATTTACTTTTAATTAATTCTTCTTGTGAAATTAATTTGATTGATTTTATTATTTGTTGTGTATTTTTGTTTGATTATACTTTTTTTTGTGTATTTTGTGAACGTCATTTTCATGTTTAAATAGACTTTTAGTTATGTTACCCCCGATCCCCCCTTTATGAGTGTTATCAGTGTATTTGTCAATGTTTTTTAAGGCTATAAAAATGTTAAGTGTAGCTGCTGATATTTGCTGATTTGTGAATATTCATGAATAAACTGAAGCTGTCTTACTGTTTTCAGAATCAAATTTGCGACGGAGAACGCATTAACATTAATTAGAAAATGGGGTTTTGATGGCAGTACTGGGCACAGTGTATACAAAAAAAGTTTTCAAGCCGAATGACGATGATAGATGTCTATTTGTACCATCGTACGTCCCACTTCAGCTTATAACTGAAAGTGACTCCAAAATAATATGGAAAAGTCCAAGACCATCATCTAACTAGCAGACTTCAATTTAAAAAGGAGACCGACACACTATCCGTTGAAGAAGAACTTTACTTTAAAAATAAAATAGAATAAATTTCGAATTCCCAATAAAAAGGTATTCATAAATCATAGCCAGCAACTTACTATGGTAGATGGTAAAGTGTGTAACGCGTTAAGCAATACGTCGTCTATGAAATGCTTCATATGCGGTGCAAAACCCACAGAAATGAATGATTTAGAAAAATGTCATGAAAAAGTTGAGAAAAAGTATTTTTGAATTCGACTTATCACCACTTCATTCCTTCTTACGCTTTTTTGAGTACTTTTTGCACATTTCATACAAGTTGGAAATAAAGATGTGGCAAGCAAGATCTTAAGAACAAAAATAGTACTTTACTGCAAAGAAAAGAACGAGTCCAAGGGGAATTTCGCGATAAAATGGGAATAGTTGTTAAGCCAAGAGACGGAGGCAGAGGAACTTCCAACGATGGAAACAGCCAGGAAATTGTTTGGTAACCCGAGTTTTTCTTCTGATATTCCAGGCATTGATGAAGCAGTTATAACCCGATGCGCAACGATATTGCAAGCCTTAGCATCTGGATATTCCATTAATGCTAAAAAATTCGATAGCTATGCGTTAGATACTGCTAAGCAGTTGATAAAAATTAATCCATGGTACTATCTTCCAGCAACAGTGCATACAATTTTTGCTGTCGATTGGAGAGCTCTCAGAGGAAGCTGCGGAGTCAACAACAAAGAAATAAGAAGTGCCGGCTGCAACATATTCGGAAGATGTCTCGCATATTGACAAATACAGATTTTATCAATACATTTCTTTTGCGTTCAGACCGTTTTTATAACAGTTCAAAGAAAACAACCAAAGAGAGTCGAATTGAAAATTTTTATCGTCTTCATTTGATTTATTAGAAAATATTTGTTAAGCTTTTTTGCATTCAATTTAAAATTCATTTCAATTTTACTTTTTAATAATTAAAAAGATTGTGGGGAGGGGGAGAGGAGTTACACTTTCGTAAATTTATATCTATCTTGTTATCTCTACTGGAAGTATTTTACGCAACATCGCCATATAAGCCTTACTACGGTGCTATGTGAGCTATAGGATATAGTCGACTAATGTAGCCAATTTTTTTACAATATATTCAAAATATTTTTTTAGATTTTTGGGGAAAATTTCATAACGATATCTCAAGGGAAATATTTATGGCCGCGGTTCCTTATTTTCCTTTTATCAAATTTAGTCGAAGCAAAAGTTATAAATATTTGTCAAGATGACACAGCCCCCAAAGAGCCAATGCCGATCCTCTCTCAATCTCTTGGCTCGTGCGCTAATTTTAGCACAAGAGAAAGGGACCTACAGTTTAACGCCGAATCGGACCGGCGGGGTTTGAAAGCCTAATCACTGACCACGTAGCGCCAACCCAGCAAAGAGCTGTGGCCGGGTGTTACAGATTATTGCAAAGAACCCCCCCCCCCCCCGCCCTGTTGCGACAAGAATATATATAGGGTCGCAATGCCCTTCTACCTCCCCTTCCCTTTAGGAACGGAAAACTTTTCATTAGATGTTCCGAGGCGGGATCCAACCCATGACCTCATGCACAGCGGTCGCGCACTCTAGCCGCTGAGCCACCCGGCCAGTAAAGTAGAATGGTCATAATTAGCTAGCTGCTGCTTAATGCACTCCATTGGCGATGCACTATAGAGGTGGCGGATGACCACTCTCAATCGGCCCCACTTTTCAGTTGGTAGGTGTGGTTCTCAATCTCTTTGTCGTATAGAAACTACTTAGAAGCGTAAATGAACAGTTAGAATGATTTTCCAACTCGGAAACATGCCACATATAGTATGACATTTTCTATTTATGCCGTCGTTGCAAATGCAAGTTTCGCTGGGCACTAAATAAGTTTCATCTAAAACTTTAAATCGGTTGAAGTCATGAGAAGTCGTGAAATTAGGCTTTCTTCTCCATTGGGCGACCTTTTCATAGTCCTTGTCACTATCACATTGTTCATTATCATTATTCATTATCAATCAGTCGGGTTCCATTATACAGCTTCGGGGTATGAAGTTTTCGTCGTATAATGATGACAGATCCAACTTAAAGTCACAAATGATGAGGCGGCATGCCAGGAAATTCCAAAGTGTTTAAGAACTGGTTATTTAACGACTTGGTCTTCGTTTTCAGCGCGATTGAACTATTTGTATGAACACAATTCTCCCGGAATAAGATTTTGAACCATCCAAGTCAAGAGATTGACATCAATTTTGGAAGTACGAAACATTCTCATATTCATACTCAATGGGATGGTTTTCATGTATTGCCAAAAAAACGATTTCTTGAGACATACTTTTAATTCAACAATCTCTCTTTATTTCGAAATCACAGGAAGGGTTTGTGGGAAGTCGCCCGCCAACAGCATAATAACGCCACCAAAACGACGATTATTGGAGCGCGAATCTTTCCATGCTCTAATTATTGTTTACGCGCCATGCTGCACTCATTCCGTATGATCAATTTGCAATTATAGAGGTTAAGGCCGAGTTCTTGTCTTCTAAATAGCTACAATGTGTCAGATAAACTCAGATTTTGCACTGATATTTAAAGCTTTAGGTGAGTGATAGGTACGAGGGCCGTCCCAGAAATAGCCGACCTAATTTATCATTTTTTTTTGTCCACATAGGATCCTTTTAGGTCGATACACTTTTCCCAGCGATGTTCAATAGCTTCGATACCTTTTTTTATAATAAGAACTGTGAAGCTATTCAAAATAGGCATTAACCTCGGACTCCACCTCTTCATTTTCGCCAAATCTTTTTCCTCCGAGCCATTTTTTCAAGTTTGGAAATAAGAAATAGTCAGAGGGAGCTAAGTCTGGCGAATAAGGGGCGTGAGGTAGCTATTCAAATTTTAATTCATTAATTTTAGCCATTGCAACGACAGAGGTGTGAACCGGCGTTTTGTCATGATGGAACAGCAAACGCGGCACCCATCTGGCGCAAAAATTTTTCATGTACAATTTTTCGGACAATATGCGATGTACACATTCAGCTAACTCACGAACTTTCAATCGCCGGTCACTCAATACACATTTTTTAATTTTGGCCACCATTTCTGAAGTGGACACCTCATTTGGACGTCCATTACTATGTTCATCTTCGCAGCTCAAACGACCTCGCTTAAACTCAGCTACCCAATATTTTATTAGCAGAATTACGTAAGGTAGAATCCAGCTCCTTTATAATATTGGTTGGACTAAGACCTTTTATATGAAAGTATTGCATCACATAACGATGACCAATTTTGTCCATGTTTGCAAATCAATAACAAGCGTTCTCTATTAAAATCGAAAAAAAAACTGTGCATGGTTAAGGCACCAAACTTCAAAGTTAAGCTATTATAGTCGGTACTTCCCTTTTTTAAATTTTTTTTATTCAAACTTGCTAGGTCGGCCATCTACTTCTCCCCCCCCCTTATAAATTTGTGAATTATAGATTTGATAATGCTAAGTTTACACGGAAACCAACACAGAACTCGAAAAAGGCCCGAGTATATACTGTTAGCTGTAAGGTAAGTTCTCCGACAAACCAAATCTAGAGCTTGATAAAAAGACCACTTTTTCTGCTGGGATCTCTGCTAAGGGTACAGTGTGACTACTCAAAGCCAAAATACTGCCCTACAATAACAAAATACCACCAAATGTCAAACGGTCACACTGCATTGAGTTTGCTTACATTGATTTTTATACACTTGAAAGTGTATTATTGATTTGCCCAGAAATTTGGAACGCATAGAAGGAATCATCTTCCGACCATATAAAGTATATAAATTCTTGATCAGCATGACGAGCTGAGTCGGTTGAGCTTTGTCCGTCCGTTCGTCTGTCTGTTTCTACGCAAACTAGTCCCACAGTTTTGAAGCTTTCGAGCTGAAACTTTGCACAGGGTCATCTTTTAGCTGCACATTGCACATATGTCGGACATATGCCATACAAATTTTATTTTATTAGTTTTTTTATTTAATAATCCAATGATACAAGACATTAAGCTTATATATTAAGTCATTGGTAACAAAATTAAGTCAGTGGTCACAAAAGTTTCTAGTGTATTTAAACTTCGACACAGACGAAGTTAGCTTTGCTTTCTCGTTTTGCTTACTCTAAAATTAATTTAATTAATAAAAGTGAAAATGCTGGAGAATTTGAATGATATTTGAAGAGCAGAAGTCTTCGGCAACGCCTTGGTTGTGTTTTATTTTGTTTTTTGCTGCTGGCTGCAGCCATTGTTGGAACCATTGAGCTGGGTAGGTTGCTAAGATATTGCAAAGTATGTTTTCGGCCCAAGCCCAGCTAAACTCAATCAGCTGTATAGCCAGTCAAGGTTGCGGCGACACGAGTTTTTAGCTGGGTATGAGCTGAAGCATTTAGTTTGAGAACTGACTCAAGCTAAGAGACCAGCTAAAAGCAACCGTTTAGCTTCCTATGGAGTTGGGACCCAGCTAAATCGATTTAGCTTGTCTGAGTACTATGCTTTAACCAGCAATTTAGATCTTACAAAGTGAGAAACCAAAAAAAAACGAACCGACATTGTTTCAGTTGTTGATTTGTTCCATAACTTTGTTTGGCGTCATAAAATCATGTTTTCTCTATGCAACACTTGGCGCTTCAACATAATTATTGTAATTATAACAGAATGGGAATGTCAAGGAACTGCTAAAAATTTTAGCTTATGAAAAAAAATGTACCAAAACAAGCAACTTTATGGCTGACTTACTACTCAACCCCACTGTTAAACAGCAGTTTACTTAACATTCCACTGGTCTATAGTTATGTATACATACTTGCTAACCCTTTTTACGCCTGATTGAGCTGTTGGCTGGCCCAAATGAACTCGTTTTATCGTAAAACGCAAAGCATTAAAAATAATAAAGAAAAAATCATACGATAATCAAGAATCGAATCCGAAGTCCATCAAAAATACTTTCAATGGCGCGTTTAACTTGAATATCCCTTTCGATACAAGCCGCATAAAAGCCAACTAAAAGTGTGAGCATAAAATGCTTTGACATTACCTTTTTTTTCCTTTCTCAAAGCCTTTTGGGCATTTGACCTTTTTAAAGGGACATGCAAGTCGTTAGCAACAAAACCTTTTAGTGGGCTGTGATTTCGGCAAGCACAGCACGCCCAATAAAGCAAATCAAATGGGGGAGGGGGGTCAACCGGTGTGTGAATTATTGGATTTGTGCTCCTGTCAATTAGCTGAAGTCTGAGCACATAAATAACAATTGTTTTCGCTTCAAACAAAAAGACCAAGAGCTAAGCTGTCTAGCGCGTGAGAGATTTTTCAGGTTCAGTTGCCTTTTATTCGGTTTGAATAAAGTTAGGGAAAGTTGAGTTTTACTTCAGTTATGCATATTTCAAAAGTTTTTCAATGAAATACAAAACGCTTGCCTAACTTTAATGGAAAATATGCCCCACTATCAAAATGCACAAATTAAATAACCACAAAAAGTTTAAAGCTGGTAGCCAAAATTTATGACCTAACTGATTTGTTTCAAAAACCGCACATAACCATAAAACGTAAGCTCTTCCTGTTCCTCGCTTTTCCCCTTTTTGTGTTTTATTTTGTTTTCTTTCGAAATCCCGACAAATGAACATAAATACCAACAAAAATGGCGTTGAAAATGAAAATTGTTTCTAAAAAGCCGTCATCCGCCACGTGCGGGTGCCAAATAAAACCAATTTACGCTGTCTGAACCAAAGGGAACCCCGAAAAAAATTTGAATAAAAACACACAGAAAACAAAAGAAATGAAGCCTGGGTATATAAAGCAAACAATAAATTCAATTAACATGCTTTTTGTTTGGCTTTCATTTTGATTTTTATGTGTAATGAAGTACCAAAACAAAACACAAAAACAATTTGTTTTAGGCCTGAGCTCTCTCGCTGTGTTGACAGCGAAATTGGGGCACAAAAAAGCAACTTTTCTGATGGTCAGATAACAAACATTTTGTTATTTGGCTTTTAATGCCTTAATTAAGCGTTTTTCTTGTGTATCTAATTAAATTATTTTATATTTCATATTACATTTTTAGAGCCGATCGAAATTTAATTAGTCCCCCCATTCAACTAATTCAATTGATCCGTGTTGATAACATATTTATATTCATTTGAGCAGTTATTTAATTAGCTCAATTAAATTGGTGTCAGCGAACAGAATTTTTAATTAGGCAAATTCTGGACCAAATTCTGGATCTAATTTAAAAAAAAAGAAATTGTAACAGGTAATTTTTGTTGGATTATTGAATTTTAAGCAATAGACAACAGATGTGCCCAGAACCAGTTAACGGCTGCGTAGACACCAAACAAATGAAGAATATGTTAATAAAGCAAGAGCCGCCACAATATATAGAAAGAGGAAACATATTAAGAGCTGTGTTCGTGTGCTCGTGGATGTCTAACGTACAAGAAATTATTCGTCGCCAACAACCAAATCTACGCCACAGAGGACGCTTACATATTTGCTGTTGCGTTTAATTTTGCTATAGGCATAGGACTGAAAGAGAAGAGTGAAAACAAACGAAGTTATTGTTTCACTTTTGCTATGCGTGAGTCTTTGTCCGCACAGCTACGCGTACAACAACAACATTTGCGAGACGCGCGCATATGCTGTGGGTACACCTGGCATACAAACAAAACGATGTGACAGTCAAAAAACTTCTGGGATGCGAAATAGTGTAGGTTGTAGATATAGTTAAATGTAACGTTGTGGCATACCACAAATTTTTCGTGCACATCAAAGTTGTGAATAACGGTTAACAATTCGTCTTTTTGAGGTTGATATAGTTAAAAATTCATATATCTTAAACTATGCATCCTATAATAGTTTGCAATACGTCTTTGGAAAGAAAAATGTAACACCTTTCAAACGTTAAAAATTGAGGGAGCTACATGAAAAACAATTTTTAAGTTTTTTGTGACTTCACCGTACTTTAAATGAACATTAATAGGTCAAATTTATATAAATCCATTTAATTTTGGTATGAAGTTTCAAATAACATTTAATTCTTCATCTCCTGCAGCTTAGTTTATTAAAATCGAGTAATATTTGGTTGAGTTATTTAACTTTTTAGGAAAAAAGCCATAAAACCACCTTATTAAAACGAGTAGGAAAGTCTGCCAAGCCCGCCTATAATACACTCTGTAACGACAAAAGAGTATGCTCAGTGTAAATTTAGATACTGCTGTAGCACCTGAAAGCAGTGCTGCTACTGCGCTGCAGCAGAGAAGCTTCTTTTGCTGCTAATAAATTCTCTAAACAACAATCCAAGGTTCCAATGTGTTCCCTTTTGGGTTTTGATTCAGGATATTCTATGTGGTAATATTAATTCTAGGTATTATGCTAGATATGCTGGGCCACGAGGTCTCTCGGGGTATCTGGGGTTGGTTCCGATGGGCTGGCTTCTTCTGTGGGCGTCTGTACCTGGTTCCTTGGGTCTTGTTCCGGCTATTCTGGCTCGAAGGAGAAATTCTTACTTTGGACGAGGCGGGCTCTCGGACGAATCCAAGAGCTCTGGGGAGGATTGGTTATCTAAGGGGCAGAGATGAGTATAGGCACGACTGCTCCGTAGAGTATTAGAACCTTGGGAAGGACTGGCTCTCCACGATATACAAGACTTAGGTGGGTGCACTACAGCTCCGTAGTGTATTGGAACTCTGGGGAGGACTGGCAATCGAAGATACTCAAGAACTAGGTGGATGCACTGCGTCTCCATAGAGTATTGGAACTCTGGGGAGGATTGGCTACTCAAGAACTAGGTGGATGCACTACATCTCCGTAGAGTATTGGAACTCTGGGGAGGATGGGCAATCCGAAATATACAAGACTTTGGTGGATGCACTACAGCTCCGTAGAGTATTGGAACTCTGGGGAGGATTGGCAATCCAAACTACACAAACCAAGGTGGATGCCCTACCTCTGCGGGCTTACCTGTGTTCTTCGAGCCCTGGTGACTAAGTGACTTCCTAAGCGTTGATGCCGGTGTTTTATATGCTTTGCTCGCGCTTTGCTCACGCCACCATGAGCTTTTTTAGAGTCGCCATCGATAATTATCGATATCGATCGAAGGTGCCAATACGTTGCATTTGAAATTCAAACCAGCCGTTATTTTAACTGTGCGCGCTGGTTCGGCCGAGCGAAGTTAGCTTCCCTTCATTTTTTATTTCTTAAATCTCAAGAGCCAGTACACCATCAACATCCTCAATATAAATTCCTGAATAAGTTTGCGCAACTTTTTGGGCTTTACAAAAATCAAATATAAATCGTTTCGCCCTGAAACGAACCAAGGTTCGGCTTCTTATCGCTTCGGTTCGGTTAAACAAATCACTTTAGTCAGTTTTTTAAGAACTTATAAAACTATCACAATCTGTTGACCAAATAAGAATAATGATACAGCGATGAATCGGAGCATTAGCATTTTAAAATCATATCCAACTTCGACGTCGAATTCGAGATTAAGCATAAGTCAAATCAATATATTTTTGTATACAGCAGATTGCGCCAGCTTTCCATTTTTAAGTTCAGGCACTTTTGTAAGCCGTATCAAGATGAATGAATTGGACGTATTCTTCTCAAAAACAAGTAAAAAGTCGGTCAAGCCCGACCATAATATGCTCTGTACCTCTCAAAGTTTGTTTTCGGCCGGTTCTGCCCACAAAATGGTTTGTTTTCCTTATAACTCGACTATTATTCATCCCATCTTTACCATTCCGTTGGCGGATCTATAAATAATCCTGATTACTAAATATGCCCAGTAGGCACCAACCTTCTATCTATAAAACTGTCGAAGTCATGACGTTTTTTCCAAATTGCGGGGGCTGGAGGTGGAGTGGAAAAAATTTAAAATAAAATTGATCTGCCTGCAAGTATAAGAAGTTTTTGTCCCATACATGTCAAACCTCTATCTCTTACCATCTCTGAGATCAGTGCGATCAAACCCAACCAACATTTAGAAAATCGATGTAACAAAATTCACCTTAATGAGTCTTTTTCAGGCCCTTTTGATGATCAACTCGAGATTCATACCTAACGATTAAAAGAAGACTCGAAAATTACTCTTAAAGATACTCAATATGTGATTTATTGAATTATGACACGAAAAAGACTCGCAAAATGATTCGAAAATGAGTCAAGAATGATCAGAAAAGCGGGTTAAAAACGGCTCTTGAGGAAGTGTCGCAGCTTGGGTAACATTTTCATCCGACAATAGTATCATTTATGATCAGAAATCGAGCGCATTTTTGACTATTTTAATCAGACGCAGGCGGACTCAAAGTTTTCTAGGTTTTCGGAATTCCTGCAAAACTCCATTTCATTTCATTTGAGTTGGCCCGTTACATTTTGTCAGATAAATACCTTTGAACATTATGAAAGTTTCTCGTGATGATAATTGTTAATCAAAAAATAAATTTGAAAAGTTTCGTGGATATCGCATTTACGATGTTTGATCTTAATTCGACTGTTCAAAAATCTCTTTAATATCTTTAATAGAAGTCCTTTTAAACAAATTGAAAATTTTCTAAACAAGAAAACGCCAGATTTTTCTGATTTTCAGGGCGCATTTCTAAAGTCTTTTCTTAAAACAGTCCAAAATTAACCTTTAATTTTTAGAAAATGTACCCTTAAAAGACTACTGTAATTTCTTAAAGTCAGAAAAATTCTCTGGAACTATTTTCTTAAACTGCGATAGTAGCTTGCTTTTGATTACTCCTGGATATAACACGATCTTGACAGGTTAACATAGATATTAAGAATACTGCATGTAATTTTTTAAAGAATTTTAAATCATAGCGGCACCAGAGTGGTATCCTCTTAACAACACATACATAAAACCAGCCAGCTTTAAAATCATTAAATAAATAAGCTCTAAAGAGTCGTATTATCGCAAATGTTGACACTATTTGTTATACGTGAATGTATCCAACTAAAATCTGTTGAATTGTAGTAAACAACAAAACATGAAATACAATAAAATCTATGGCAAGCAAATCGGCTTAACATATACAAACACAAATACGATTACGCCACGCTCGACTGCCCGCACTTGGCCTTTTTGGGTAAACTTTCGTGCCATTTTATTTTCTCTCTTCAACAGGCAGTCCCTAAATGATGCTAGGAATGCTTGAAGCCACTTCATTTTAATAACTATTTTATTAAATTGTTCTTCCAGTTGCCTGCCACCCATACGAGCCCTTCAAATGCCCCGGCAGTGGTAATTGTATTTCCATTCAATATTTATGCGATGGTGCACCCGACTGCTCCGATGGCTACGATGAGGATATGCGTCTATGTACAGCGGGTAAGTCTTGTTCTCAATTCAATGCAATCTGTCATTCGGAAACTGTTGCCCATTTGTAATAGGGTTAGCTAGGAATAATTTCGATTTCGGCTTTGCTCGCTCCCAGCAGGCTGTTAAAATTTCACTCTGTGGCCAGGAAATTGAAATCTCTCAGCCAAGAAACGTATTTCATTTGGACGCAGTCATGTGGGTGCAATGTGCGTGTGTGTCTCCTGTCAAGAATGACTTACGTTGCCACTGGGCCAAAAGGCAGACTTCGTGTTGCACTTTGCCAGATTTGGGGCCAGCAGCAGCAAGCTTCTCGTCTCTGATCAAATTAACCAGACTGCTGTAAAGTTTGTGGGCCAAATCAAAAAGTTTTTGTCACCAGTCTGTTGGCCATTAGAACGAAAAAGTTTACAGGAGCTACTAAGGACTGTGAATGTTGTGTCGGGCATGATGACATTTTGTAAAATGGCAACAAAATTTGAAACAAAACGATAAGACATTGTTTAAAAAAAAAAACGAGTTTGTCAGTTAAAGTCAGCCCTATCCAACTTTGATATACTTATTTTTAAAGAGTTGGTTTAAAAATCTGAAATTTTGTTATCAAAAATAATTTTTAGAAAAATTACTGCTTCTGTTACAATACCTTTAGTTAGAGAAAGTCTTAAGATATATCCCTGTAAACATCGCCCATCGCCGAAAAGAGTCTTCTGGGAATCGCAGAAAAGAGAAGATTTTTTTCTGCGATGGGCGATTCAACAATCGCCGAAAAGAGTCTCCTGAGTGTCGCCGTGAATGTTGCTACTCTTCTAAAAGGCTCTTCTGTGACTCTTCAAGAAGACTCGATTGCGACTGGAAGTGCTCACTTTCTCCCAACAGACGATCAGAATGCGATAACTTGACGAGTCGCCTGTTTGCTGGGATGTGACAAATGTAAGGGCAGACTTGTTGTGTTATGCACTAGGATACACCCATCTCATTAAAAAAGGGTAAATGAGAATTCAGAATCATGTGTTTTTTACGATTAACGTTAATTTTAGTTATCAGCATAGATTATAATCATAGAACCGTCAAAAAATGTAAAAAAAGAGTATATATATTCGGGCTATTTTTCATCTGCGGCATCGGGCTGTGGCTCAGCGGGAGTCGGATGAGGTCGTGGGTTCGATCCCGCCTCGGACATCTAATGAAAAGTTTTTCTTTGAATAAAACTTTACACCCCCCCACCCTTGCTGTTGGCGCCAGCATTGAGTAATTAGCCATGAAAAGCTTCTCAAACTGCCGTTCGATCGGCTTTAAAACTGCTAAAATACAAGCGCACAAGCCAGTATGAGAGGGCCCTTGGGGCTGTGTCATCTTGACAAGCCAATTTTCCTTTTTTTTACTTACATTTTTTCGCATAAAGCGTCCACCAGAATCGAAAACTACGAGTTATGAAACTATGTGTCTAAAATCAATTCCTATCTCCCGCTGTGAAGCATAAAGATTTCAGGTTTAGGTATTTGAATGTATTTTGAGGTATTTAGGGAACTTTAAAAAACGAGAGCGTAGTTTAAAATCGGCCCTGCCTGACTTCGATATACCCGTTACTCATGGAAATTAAAGTTAAATAGCCTTCCCTTATGTTATTTAACAGAGCATTAACATTAATGAGAAAATATCAACATTATGTTAGCAAACAGTGCATGCAGCGCAGAAAAGTATGCAACGTTTTTATAACCTTTATAACTCTGCCGATTTATATCCGATTTTTACAATAAAGTGCAATCGAATTAACGCGATTCTTCTTATAAGTTCCGAGTTTAGTTGGGTCAAAATATCTCTCGCAATAATATATAATTTAATTAGAACTCTTTCGTGGACAGATTTCCTTTCATCGAAAGCTTACAAAATATTTTCTGTATGGGAGAAAAATTCATTGTTTAGGAGGGCTTTGTTAACAGGTTCTCGAAATTTTAGTGGCCATAATTGATTTGACTGAATAAAACTAGAATAATAGGGAAAGTTAAGTTTTTTGAACCCTTGTAGTTTGTTTTTCTAAATAAGACTACTTTTCGGCCCTTACTTTTCTATGGAAGCTATACTATATAGATGTCCGATTTCGACAAAATTTAGTGGAATCATGGAAAAGCATCACAAACTAACATGAACATTTTTTCAGGGCGATTCCATTTAAAACAAAAAAGTTTTTTTCACTAGAACTTCTTTTTCGACCGATCAATCATACTGCAGCTATATGCTATAGTCATCCGATTTTGACAAAACTTTGAAAAATACTTTAAACGAGGTTTGCAAACCGCTCTGGAGCAGTGTTGCCAGAATAAAGGATCAAAAGCTGATAAGTTTTCGCAGAAAAATTGCTAGAAATAGCTAAAAATTGTAAAGGGTAAGACTGAAAAAAATTGCTTTTGAGACTAAAATCTAATTGTAATTGTCTAGTATACATAATTTCGGAACAGAATCAGCAAACTTCAATTTTAATTTATGAAAGAAACCATGAATGACCGCCGGAAATTTTTTGCATGATAATTCTTCTTAATTCGCGGTGTATCAAAGGAAACAATTGCCCCAATTTTCTTTTCAAGGTGCTAGCACTAACAAATTCTTCAAAAAGGACAGAGTCCCGCAATGAATTCACAATCTCCCGGCGAGCGAAGGCCAAAAACTGCTGATCTCAGTACTAAGGACTATGTGAATTTGTTCTTCGTGCAAATTCAATATTTAGTCAATTTTCTTTAAAATAAAAAGAATATAAAGACTGAAGACACCCTGAATGTTTTCATGACTGTCACTAATGTGGATAGAACCCGTCAGGAGGCTCAGTACCGAATCAGTACTAAAATTAGCGCTAATTTGGAAAAGTTGGTACTAAGAACATGGCTTTCCTTGCTTGCTTTTGGGTCATGAATCTAACGCTGGCAATGCGATCTTTAATGTCTTTCGCTTTTTAGGCAAAAATTGAAGTACTAAACCTCATGAGTAGTGAAACTCATCTTAAATCACTTAAAACAATTTCTAATGAGTATGCCTTAAATTATCACTCGGAAATTCACTTGTAAGACTTTTACTTAGGAGAAGTTCTATAGCAAAGGTTTCAAGCCAATTTAATCGGCGGTGTCCCAGAAATCTCTTCCAACCAAATTTCAACCCAAAACCAATTCTAGGTGTCCTAGAAATCTCTTTCGGTTGGTTTCCAATCTCTAGTGATTTGGTTAGAGATTTTGCTAAATTCACCGCTAAAACTATTTTGAAAAGCAAAAGTAGTTTTGGAAATCTAAACTACATTAGTTTACTGGATAGGCTGCATCAAATAAATAACATGATTTATTTGATTTAATATTGAAATTTGCTTTTTAATAATTTTTCGCAAAACCAACCGAAGGCTGTCATATCGGCCAAAACCGTCGTACCAGTGGCGCCATCTACCTCCTCAGTAGCGCCGCATGGGAAATTTGTCAATAACAAACGTTGCTTTATGATTGTTGCTTTATGATTGGCGCGAAAATAATTTAAAATTTTTCGTTTTAATTTTGGGTAATGCGACTTTAATTTAAGTTATAAAATTAGTATGAATCGTAACACTTATGCCACAGCTAACAGATTTCCGTTTAACATCATTTTAATTAAAAACTAATAGGGGGAAATTTTTAAGGGAAATTAATTTGTGCGTGATGCAACCCTGTTTTGTGAGATGGACAATTATTCGGGCCTGTTCCGAATTCCGCAAACGAGTGAAATTGCCGCAAATCGAGTTGTTTGCTGTTCCGAATTCCGCAAATCGACAAGAATTGTCGTTTTTCGAAACGTGCGCTGCAGAGTCAGCGGAATTAAAAGTAATTGCAAATTAAAGCATTAAACTACTTTCCCAATATGATAAACTAGAAATTCGAAATTAGTTTAACATTTTTAAGATCGTTTAACATCATTACATAATCTGTTTTAAGTTTAAGTATAATTTTACAGAATTTTTTTATAAACTTCTATAAAATATTGCATAAAAAAACAAAACCGAGCGGCCGTGAGCAAACCGAGCTGTTCTGAATTCCACTTTACTTTTTAGTCGATTGCGGCCTTCAATCGGCGGCTGCTAGGGTTGCTGCATATGAATTTATTTAATCGGACTGCACTTTTTCTATTTCACTTAGATATGTTTAACCATAATTGATATGACATATTCAAATGAAATATTTAAATACTGGTTTAAGTAAAAAATAAATGGATTCAAAGAGTAAATAAGAGCTTTATAAATTTAAATTAGGAGATGATGACAACTCTGTCTGCTGACGATATACACAAACACGTAAGCAGGCCAGCCAGCCAGCTGTTTTCGAAACGGAGTTCGAAAAGTCGAAACGTAACCAAATCGTTCGGAATTGGGAACAGCAAATAGTAAAACGCTCGTTTTCGTTTCGTTTTTACTTTTTGAAAACGTTCGGAATTCGGAACAGGCCTGATTATATGCCCAATTGGACCAATTCTTTTTCCCACTAAGAAAATGAAATCTCTTGAAGTTCTGGGACACCGACGGATTTTTCGAGAGATTTGCAAACCAACCGAAGACAAAATCTCTAGAGATTTCCAGGACACTCCCGAATATGCGCTATTTTTGCACTTCGTCTTAAGAATATAAAAATTGCTAGAAATAGCTAAACATAAATTTAAAGTTGCTAGATTTATAGCTAATAGAATTTTCGAAAATTTATAAGCATTTCCACTTTCAAAAATGCTAGATCTAGCAACTAAATAGCTAAAATGGCAACACTGTTTCCATTAAAAACAAAAAAGTTTTTCTCACAAGTACAGTAAGCGTTCTTTATAAGCAACCTCTACATAAGCATCTTTCTATTGTAGCAACCTCTGTTTTAGCAACTTGTTTGATTCCAAAGTTTCTGTATAAGCAACTATGGTTTAATTTTTCGTTTTAAAGTTCATTGTTCCGTAAAAATGGAGAAGAAAAGCAGAGGTTCAATTTATTTAAAAACAAAATGATCAATTTTAAATGAACTCCAAAATGGGATCTGCCGAAACTTCAACATCCATAAGTCCACTTTGGCGAGGATCAAAAAAAAAATTATAAAGAAAACGTGAAACAGTTTGCCACAAAAACATATGTTAGTCCAAAAAATAACAAGCAAATGAAGCCATTAAAAAACCCTGAAAATGATGATCAACTATACTCTTGGATATTACTACGAAGGGAAGCAAACGAATTGGTTTCAAACGAGATGCTCAAAGTCAAAGCTCTAGAGTTGAAAAGGTCACTAAATGGACACGAAGACCACAAGGGTTTGCACACACAAACGCCACAGTCGAAAAAACAGCTGTTGGACGGAAAACCATGAAGGAAAGGGTCACCATGATGCCTTGTGTAAAAGCAACAGGGACGCATAAGCTTAATTTGATGATGCAACTTTATTGGTCGATATTGCCAATTTTCATGGAATAGCAAACACTTTTTCCAATTATTAAAGCTTTAAGGTTATTTCTTTCCCACCCAACAATACACCCAATACCGAAACAATACCGAAAGCCCCTTCTGTCAACTCTTGCGGCGTTATGTGTAAAAGAGCACTACGGCATGGTCTCGGCTTTTAAAAATATCAATTTAAAAGACGTTGCGTTTTTGATAGTTGAGGCCTGGAATAAAGTTCCACGATCCGTTGTCATGAGTTCAATTAAACATCTGTTTTCATCGATCGGCGAAATTGAATTTAATATACCGGCTGCACATTTTGTGGTTGAAGACGATTTACCCCTGATTAGACTGTAAAATTCAGTAATCGAAAATGATTTAACTGAGATCGAAATAATGGAATGGGCGACTGGTAGCAACGAGAAAAGCGTACTTTTTGAAATAGAAGATGAAATTGCAAATGACGAGAGCATCGGGAACAACGAAGATCATATGGAAGAAGAGAGAGAGTCAGCACTGATAATAGATTCCCTTCAACTTGGCGTTAGAATGTGCGGAAGAAAATAACCTAACAAGCAATGAGAAGCAGTCCTTAAAAGATAATGTTAATTTTATTAATAAAAATAATTATTTATCTATTAAACACAAAACAGATGTACTCGTATCTTAAAATTTATGCTCCATTTTTTCTAAATAAGCAACTTTTTCTACATAAGAACCTTTTTTGAAAAAATTGGTTCAGATTAGAATGTTTACTACTATTTTTTCGACCGATCGTTCCTATGGGAGCTATATGCTTTAGTCATCCAATTTTGACCAAAATTTTTAGAATTGTGTGGAAGCTTATAAAACAAATACAAAAAATAGGGGAAAGTTAACTTCGGCTCACCCGAAATTTTGTATACCCTTGCAGCTTCCATTTAAAACAAAAAAGTTTTTCTAAGACTACTTTTTGGACATTACTTTTCTATGGGATCTATACTATAAAGATGTCTGATTTCGATTAAACTTGGTGAAATCATGGAAAAGCATAATACATAAGCATGTAGTCATCCGATTTTGATAAAACTTTTTAGAAAAGTGTCCAAAGTTTATAAAATAAGAATATGCCAATAAAATGGATGTTTTCATTAAAAACAAAAAAGTTTTTCACACTATAGTCATCCGATTTCGACCAAACTTCGTAGAATTTTGTAAAAGTATATAAATTAAGTGTATGCCAATGATAAGGACGTTTTCATTAAAAACAAAAAGTTTTTCTCACTAGAACTAGTTTTTCGACCGATAGTTCCTATGGGAGCTATATGCTATAGTCATCCGATTTCGACCAAACTTTGTAGAATTATGTAAAAGTATATAAAATAAGTGTATGCCAATAAAAAGGACGTTTTCATTAAAAACAAAAAACTTTTTCTCACTAAAACTAGTTTTTCGACCGATCGTTCCTATGGGAGCTATATGCTATAGTCATCCGAATTCGACCAAACTTCGTAGAATTTTGTAAAAGTATATAAATTAAGTGTATGCCAATGATAAGGA
The DNA here is from genome assembly GCA_018904265.1 of Lordiphosa collinella. Taxonomy (NCBI): domain Eukaryota; kingdom Metazoa; phylum Arthropoda; class Insecta; order Diptera; family Drosophilidae; genus Lordiphosa; species Lordiphosa collinella. Next base: position 148,292 of record JAEIFV010000520.1, read on the forward strand.
CGTTTTAAGGCTGACGTCGATTAAGGCTGACGTCAATTAAGCCATGCCTAAATATGTAAAATGTTCTACCACTATATGGGACATATGCTTCTTATACTTGCAGGCAGATCAAGTTTATTTTCAATTTTTCCCACGCCCCCTCCCGCCCCCGCAAATTGGTAAAAACGTCATATCTCCCGCAGTTTTATAGATAGAAGGTTCGTTCCTTTTGGACATATTTAGTAATCAGGATTATTTATCGATCCGTCAAAGAAATGGAAAAGATCGGATGAACGGTTGTCGAGTTATAAGGAAAACAAACAATTATGTGCAGAACAAGTCGCAGCGGTGAGCACTTCATAGGTACTGACTTTCTTTCTTGTTTGTATTGCTTTTGCTGCACAAAAAAAATGTTTGATCTGGAAGAATTTTATATTCTTAGAGAATTAGGTCTTTCAGGGTCAAATACTTACCCCACTAAGAGGCGGTCTTGGGAAACAGAGCCAAAAAATTACCAACTTTGTACCAGAGGTACACAGAGTTTATTAAATTTGTGCAAAAGTGTCCGTCTGTCCGTCCGTCTGTCTGTCCGTATGAACAAACAGATCTCAGAGATGGTAAGAGATAGAGGTTTGACATGTATGGAACATATGTTTCTTATACTTGTAGGCAATCAAGTTTATTTTAAATTTTGGCGTCGCCCCCTCCCGCCCCGCAAGTTGTATAGATAGAGGTTTCGAACCTTCTGGACATATTTAGTATTCGGGATTCTTAATATAAGAAAAGCAAACAATTATGGGCAGCACCGGTCGCAACGGTGATGGGCAGCACTTCACAGGTACTGAGTATGTTATAGTCGGGCCTGACCGTATAGCTAGTTTGTCAGATCTTAAAACGGTCTGCTTACTGATTTGCGTCTTCCGTAAGTCTTCGATTGGAAATTAATTTTATTTCGTTAAAGGAATCTTAAAAATGTTACAGCTAAGAACATTTATTTTAACGCAAGAGAAAGGGTACCTTAAATTGCTCTTGCTAGGTGTTTACTTTATGCTATAATGTTCGAAAAACAAGCTTGCAAAATGAAATCGCTGGAAGTCCTGTAGCACGGCGCAAATTTCGGAGCACTTTAATAAATCGCTGGAAGCCAAATCGCTAGTGAACTTACCCCTGAATAAGTTTGAATTTGAAATTAGAACCGTTTCATATTCGCTGTTAATATCTTGAATTTGTCACTTTACAACTCTGAGCCCATGATATAAAAGTATTATGAGTGTTAGTCGCAAATGGTCACACTGAGAAGAAGTACCAACGAGGACGGACGTAAAAACAATTACAAGCATAATTAAATTCAAACAAATGTATTAAGGATAGAAGCGTGATGATTTCTTCAACAAATATAATTAATAAACGGATCGTAGTTAAAAAATCAAACAAGTAACGAACATTTTGTTTTCAAATAGGGCGCCTAACCACAATTATCGATAGTTATCGGGAAACTATCGGGGTAACTGGGCCAACGCGTTAGCACATTAGCTCGGCATTGCCTTTGCTATAAAAGAAGGCGTTAAATTCTGCCTGAGTTCATATCTCGAGCAGGGCTCGACCCGTGCGGTCAGGACCGCATATTATCCGTGTTGTTTTTTTAAATAATTTTTTTTATTTTAATTTATTGTTTTTTCATTTTGAATGAACAGACACTGAATTGTGGATATCAAAGTGAAATCGCCCACAGCCACATCGACGCTGCAGCAGTGCGAGAAGCTGTCGCCGACTTTCCTTAAGGGGTTAGGTGGGTTTCAAAGGCACAAAACAGGTACATTTTTACGAATTTTTTATTTAACCAACAAAATATTTCATTCTATCAATTTATATACGAGGTGTTCAAAAAGTATCGCGAATTTTGAATTTTCGCGGGTTACGTATATTCGAATTTCGATTTTTTTGTGGCGTTGTGTTGGTACTCATGTCTCTCACTTATGCCGACAAGCTCGGCCATTTTGAGTGTTCACTTAATTGTTGACAGCTGCTTTGCTTGCACGTGTTTTGGATCGTCTTCGATTTTTACTTATTTAAAAAAATGGATCAAAGAACCTGTATCAAATTTTGTGTGAAAAACGAAATTAAGTGCGCGGATGCATTCCGAATGTTGACTGTGGCAAACGGAGAAGCTACCTTGGACCGGAGCAACGTTCATCGGCGGTACAAAATCTTCTCAGAAGGATGAACGACGAAGAGCGTGCCGGACGCCCGAGCACTTCAACAACAGACGAAAAGATTAATGAAGTGGAGAAAATGGTATTGGCCAGTCGTCGAATCACCGTTAGAGAAGTTGCTGAGGACCTAAACATATCGATTGTCTCGTGCCATTCGAGTTTTATCAATGATTTGGGCATGAAGGGTCGTCGCGAAATTCGTACCAAAATTGCTCAATTGCGACCAAAAACAGCATCGCATGAACATTGCTAATGAGATGTTAAACTCTGTCCGCGACGACCCAAATTTGCTCCAGAGGGTCATAACTGGTGACGAATCGTGGGTTTATGGTTATGACGTGGAAACCAAAGCTCAATCATCTCAATGGAAGCTGCCGCACGAACCAAGACCGAAAAAAGCGCGCCAAGTTCGGTCGAATGTGAAAGTTTTGCTGACAGTTTTCTTCGATTGCAGGGGCGTGGTGCATCATGAGTTCTTGCCACAGGGAAGAACGGTCAATAAGGAATATTACCTGCAAGTTATGCGCAATTTGCGCGAAGCAATCCGCCAGAAACGCCCGGATTTGTGGAAGAACAAAAATTGGCTTTTGCACCACGATAACGCCCCTGCGACTTTTTGACCAAAAACAACACACTAATGATGCCGCAGCCACCGTATTCACCAGATCTGGCCCCCTGTGACTTTTTCTTGTTCCCTAAACTGAAGAGGCCCATGAAAGGACGATGTTACGCTACGCTTGACGAGATAAAGACGGCATCGAAGGAGGAGCTGAACAAGATAAAAAAAAATAGGGGGAAAGTTAACTTCGGCTCGGCCGAAGTTTTATACCCTTGCCGCCTCTATTGAAAACAAAAAAGTTTTTCTAACTAAGACTACTTTTTGGACCTTACTTTTCTATCGGATCTATACTATATAGATGTCTGATTTCGACCAAACTTGGTGAAATCATGGAAAAGCATAATACACTGTTAATTACGAGGCGTTAATTTGGAGGCGATCCCATTTAAAACTAAAAAGTTTTTCTCACTAGAACTTCTTTTTCGACCGATCATTCATACTGCAGCTATATGCTATAGTTATCCGATTTCTATAAAACCTTGTAGAAATATGTCAAAGTATGCCAATAAAAAGGACGTTTTCATTAATAACAAAAAAGTTTTTCTCACTAGAACTAGTTTTTCGACCGATCGTTCCTATGGAAGCTATATGCTATAGACATCCGATTTCGACCAAACTTCCTAGAATTTTGTAAAAGTATGTATATTAAGTGTATGCCAATGATAAGGATGTTTTCATTAAAAACAAAAAGTTTTTCTCACTTGAACTAGTTTTTTGACCGATCGTTCCTATGGCAGCTATAAGCTATAGTCGTCCGATTTCGACCAAACTTAGTGAAATTATGGGGTGTGATACAAAACTAAGAAATACGTACTTTGGAGGCGTTAAAAACAAAAAAGTTTTGCAGCGTATTTGTACCAAAAGACTTCGTGCAAAGTTTGGTGAAGATAGCTTTCAAACTGACGGTGGAGATAGCATAGAAACAGACGGACAGGGCTAAATCAACTCAGCTCGTCATGCTGCTCAAGAATATATATACTTTATGTGATCGGAGATGCTTCCTTCTAAGCAAGGGTATACAAAGGTCTGTTCTCTGTATGGTCTGTACCCTCCAAAACTAGTAAATATCTGATGTATCTATTAAAGGCAATCCTAAATGTTTTTAATTAGGCTATATTAGGTTACGTTTTACTTTCTGGAATTGCTGCTTTTCCCAAGCTTTGTCTGGTGTAAACTAATGACATTTCAATCAAGTCAATGATTAATAATAACCACCGGTATTCCTAACCACAGATCAACGGGAAGCAAACCATTATGCAAATTTTATTGTAGGTAAATAATATTAATAAGGGACCTTTAGGAAAGCTCTAACCGGATGAAACTGGGTTTCGGAAAATTCTTTTTCATTTTGATAATTTGGGGAGGCCTTGCTAAGTTTAAGTTAATTGGTAGTATGATTGGGTCTGTGGTGGAACAAAACTGATTAAAGAGTTGCTCTGAGTTAGGTTCAGACCCTTCGCTACTGGCTCAATTTTCCGTCCTACACCCAGAAAAAAGCAGAACAAATAATTTAAGTACAATCGCTCTTGAAAAAAAACCAGTTCGTTCTTGAATTTTCAAGAATTTCTTGAAATAGAGCAAAGTTCGTCCCCAGTTTAGTGTTTTTAGGCGAGATAAATGAGGTAAAGAAACTTATAAAGAAGATAAAAGAATTATTAATCTACGTTTATCACTTGATTCAAGAATTTGTCTACTTGATTTAAAAATGTTTCGTTCTTGGTTCAAGTATTAAGACTCTTGGATCAAGAAAAACGGGATCTAAAATATACTTGGATCAAGATCAAGATCTTCCATTCTTATCGAACTTCTGACATCAAACTTTCTTGATTCAAATAGGAAATTCTGTATTATTTCTCTGAGTGCATAATTATACAAAAAGTAAAACTATTTGGCCTTAACAAAGCTTAAAATCTCACCAAAAAAACCAAAGCCTGCCAAATTGTGCGTCTAATTTCGCTTGGGCAAACTTTAAGCAAACAGCAAATTGTTGCTGCTAATTGCCCTCAATTCACGCTGACTCCTCTAAAATTCGTTGCCAGGGCCATAAAGGCCAAAAGGCTAAAGTCGAGCCGCACAATGGAGGCGTAAATTTTCCTTGTGCTTCCATTGTTAGGCCAAGGAAAACCAAAAAAAGGACGAAAAAAAACAACTATTAACGACAATGAAATCATTTAGGAAGTGTTGGCCTGGTGCTGGCTTAAGTTATAGCGCCAAGCTCGAATGTTTTTGATAAATTATGCTCAGTATCTTTGCCTTTCTCTTTCGTGGCTGTGGTGGCTGTGTGTGTGTGAGGGTAGAGTTCAAAACGGCAATCTCAAGTTGCTACTGGCAGCCGAGGCAACAGATGAAATACCAAACTACAGCTGAAGGCAAATTTTGTGCTAAGGTTAGCTTTTGTTTTAATTGCCTGGGAGTATTGTTTCTATGGAAGGCTTAGAAAATGCTATTTAATGGATAATAATTTATGTGGTTGCATAAAACTGCGGGTGAAGCATCAAAGTGAAAAGAAAGCATTGAGAGTTAAGCTGAAATCGACTGGAGCCACCAATTGTGGGGTTTAAATATTAAAGAATTTCTATCAACTTCTTTTTCTCCCTTCTGCACATGACTATACTTATAACTAATTTACAAGCATTCAGCTAATTTCGCCCCTCAGGTTCAATTTAAATGTTACCTTTGTCTACTTAAAACTTTCAAACCCTTTTTTAATGCTGTGGTACAACTGCAATAAAATTTTTAAAACTTTGAACGCGTTGCACTCGAATACCCTTGGGAAATTAACATAATTTTGCATATATTTTATCTACAACAAAAACAAAAAGCAAAAGAAGTTTACAGTTTTTTCGCCTGCTTTATCTTAACTGCTGATATACATCGCTTGCATTCGAAACAAGTTAAAGGCAAAACACAACCAGCGAAAAGCCATATAGGCAACTAGAAGCTCATGTAGACGACAGAAAGCACAAAAAGCAAGAAAAAATGTTGGCAAACGGCGCCGTTTGCATAACAAATACAGTCAGTAACTGAAGCAACCCACACACAAACACATAGGACCCACATCTAGATTCCTGTACGTGTCCTTGCAACCATTAAAAATGCTAACAACAACTGCCAGCATATGCACACATGGGTTAACAAGTGCAGTCGGTGGGTTAAAGAGTCACCAAGCGCCGAGAAGTCGTGTCCCTTTGTGCCCTCCCAGTTGACTGACTGACTGACCTATAAAATTCTGAATGTTTGGCGGAGCAAATAAAAAAAATAAAACTATTCATGGAAAATGTAAGCTTAGGCATTGCTTGGTGAACGTGCCAGTTTTTTTTTTCTATGTGAACTGATGAACGCTTTAAGTTAAAGCCTTTAACCATTTATCATAACAGATTCTATAAAGCATTCTCTGTATAGTAAAAAGAAGATGGATGAAGATGGAAAAAAAGTGAAACAAAGCTTTTCAGGCGTAATTGCAGTGGGCGTTATTGCATACTCCTCTTTGGGTGTTATTGCATCTATGCACTTTGCACTTTTAAAAGAAAACAGGAAAGAGGAATATAAAAAGATTCCACAAATCAGTTGCGTCCATCATCAAAAGTTCTATGAGGTGTTAAGAGACTCTGACTTGAACTTTCTTTACGACTGCCTCCTTTGCTCGCATTTTCTTGAGGGAGATAAATAATATAGGGCGGTTTGGAATCAATTTGATGCATGATATACGAGTGATGAAAGTAATTTACAGCTTTGTCATCAAATTGCAATGAGGGAGATAAAAGGTAAAGAATTTCTTTTACAATATATTTCTCGCACCGATGGTTTAGTTACTTTACCTATTATCTCCCTCGTTCCACTTCAGTGCCACAGCAATAAATCACTTGCATAGCGTAGTCCCGAAACGAATTTATATTCAGTAAAGTTTGCTTTACTGAGGTCATAGGGCCACTTTGTTCATTAACAGAATTTCACGTGCACTTTGTACAATGATTAACGAGTAACTGATAAAAAACGGGTCAGTGCATGTTACCAAATCTTGTTCTTCTTCTTTGGCCATCACAACCGTTTTACGGTCTCGGCCGCTAATGCCCGCCTCTCGCCTCTGTCCCGACCGACATTCCACCAGAAGGGCACACACCCAGCTCCGAAATATTTCTCTGCACCTGGTCGCCCCATCTCCGCTTTGGTCGACCCGACCCGGGCGTGCCCCGTAACTCGTTCGCATTCCGACTGTACACCCGTTTTGCTGATGCGTAATCATCCATACGGGTATCATGACCTATCCATCGCAGCAGCTGTTGTCTTATACTCTTGATAAGATCAGTGTCCCCATAGAGCTCGTTTAGTTCGCGATCCATTTGGATGGGAAATTCGTCGCCAACTCTTAAAGATCAATAAAAACTTTTTTTTTCGAACACGCCAATTGCCGGCTCATCCGCTGCTGTTAATGTCCATGCCACTTCGCCGTGTTCCAGGACAGGGATGATAAGCGACTTGTAGTAGTAGTAGTAGTATTTATTTCAAATTATTTGGCTTGGCATGCCGTTATCCTTTGTGGGTTTTTACATGTATACATTTTTAGTGTTTTATTTATAATAGCTCAGTTTAAATTAAAAATCTTCTGTTATTATTTGTCGCCTGTACTTAAAAATTTCGCTTATGTAAGAGCCTACAGCGACTTGTATAGCGCAATTTGCGATTATTGAGAGAGGGCACTGCTCTTGAACTTCCGACTGAGCCCGTAGAAACATCGGCTTGCAAGTAGTAGTATCAGTTTACTTCATAATAACACAGTGCTACAAATTTCACAAAAGTGCAAAATCCCGGGAAATGATTTAGCGTACGCTGTAGAGCGGGTCGCATATAACATGACCTCATACTTGGTTTTCCTCGGGACCCCCAAAATCTGAAGATATGGCCCAAAAACCGTTTTGTGCTCATATTGCTCACCTAACATGAAATAACTCGCGAATGGACCATCTGATTTTCTATAAACTTGTTAGTCCCAATAGCGACGAGAAGATTTCGTATATTATATTCAATGCTTTCATAGATGTAAGGCGATGGCTAATAAATGCGAGTTACAGATCTGGTATTTACAACTTTTTTAATTTAAATTTCAACTTTAACCCTTTCTGGTTTAACAAAATTGCTCCAACCCATTTTTTCTTAGATTTTATTATAATAGTCCATTTATTTCTTCGTCAGACAAATGTTGTTTTAAATGAATTTGGTTACCGTTTGCCGAAGTTATTCGCGTTTTTCTGGGCAAACATCGGCAATCTAGTATTATATTTTAATGTGTTTGCAGAATAACTTTTCTGTTAAAAAAAGCCCCGAAAAGTATACTTTCCGAATTTTAGGTGGGAAATTTAAATATACTTTTTCTTTGTCATAAATTTTTACAAGTATTTTTTTACGATGTTGGACTGTTTTGGGAGCTGTTACCTTGTAGGGCCATGATAACCTCCGGTCAAATCAACAATTAATGCTTACATCCTGACTACAATAGCACCATCTCTTCTTATTCAACATATGTCCAGGTTAATTTGCTACAGTCGTCAATACCAAAGTTTTCAGTTGAATTACTTCTTTTTGTGCGAAAAGATGTACGATTAGAAAAATAAGTTTTGTTTCATCTGTGAATGGCTTCTGGATGAAAAACATTGGTTTTCAATCAAGGAAAACAAAACCACGATGGCCATGTATTGTTTAATTTTTAGCGCTTATTATGTCAGAACGTTATTATTGAATTGCGTGCTCTGCATGACTAAAGAAATGCAATCAACATAAATGGATCCACATTAAAATCCACAATGAACTCGAGAAAAATTTCAAAAAAGACGAAATAGAAAAACGACGAAATAGCTTTAATCATTCTCACCAACCACTAGACTAGCGATAATTTGTAGATGGCTTTGCAAAATAAGAAGCCTAAGTTTTTAAAACATATTTTACTCAGGGCTTAAAAGCGGTGCTTTTGCATAACTAAAACAAGTTTCCATCAACTCCGCTGGCATATGGAACAAGTATAAAAGAACGTACAATATTTGGAGAGAATTCTCTTAAAAATAAATTACGGTGCGTTCAAAAAGTATCGCACACCGTTATGTTGGTACTCCTAATGTCTCTCACTTATGCCGACAAGCTCGGCCATTTGAATGTTTCCTTAATTGTTGACAGCTGCTTTGCTTGCACGTGTTTTGGATCGTCTTTGATTTTTACCTATTCAAAAAATGGATCAAAGAACCTGTATCAAATTTTGTGTGAAAAATGAAATTAAGTGCGCGGATGCATTCGAATGTTGACTGTGGCATACGGAGAAGCTACCTTGGACCGAAGCAACGTTTATCGGTGGTACAAAATGATCTCAGAAGGCCGAGAAGATGTGAACGACGAAGAGCGTGCTGGACGCCCGAGCACTTCAACAACAGACGAAAAAATTAATGAAGTAGAGAAAATGGTATTGGCCAATATCACCGTTAGAAAAGTTGCTGAGGACCTAAACATATCGATTGGCAAGTGCCATTTGATTTTTATCAATGATTTGGGCATGAGACGGGTCGCCGCGAAATTCGTACCAAAATAGCTCAATTGCGACCAAAAACAGCATCGCATGAACATTGCTAATGAGATGTTAAACTCTGTCCGCGACGACCCAAATTTGCTCCAGAGGGTCATAACTGGTGACGAATCGTGGGTTTATGGTTATGACGTGAAACCAAAGCTCAATCATCTCAATGGAACACTGAACCAAGACCGAAAAAAGCGCGCCAGTTCGGTCGAATGTGAAAGTTTTGCTGACAGTTTTCTTCGATTGCAGGGGGCGTGGTGCATCATGAGTTCTTGCCACAGGGAAGAACGGTCAATAAGGAATATTACCTGCAAGTTATGCGCAATTTGCGCGAAGCAATCCGCCAGAAACGCCCGGTTTGTGGAAGAACAAAAATTGGCTTTTGCACCACGAGCGACTTTTTGGCCAAAAACAACACACTAATGATGCCGCAGCCACCGTATTCACCAGATCTGGCCCCCTGTGACTTTTTCTTGTTCCCCTAAACTGAAGAGGCCCATGAAAAGGACGATGTTACGCTACGCTTGACGAGATAAAGACGGCATCGAAGGAGGAGCTGAACAAGATAAAAAAATGATTTTTTGAAGTGCTTCGAAGATTGGAAAAACCGTTGGCACAAGTGTATATAATATCATGGGAATTACTTTGAAGGGGACAAAATAGATATTCATGAATAAATAAATAATTTTTGAAAAAATACAAAATTCGCGATACTTTTTGAACACCTCGTATAACGTAATCTACCTGTGAAGTGCTGCCCATCACCGTTGTGTCGGTTGCCCATATTGTTTGTTTTCCTTATAACTCGACTTTCGTTCGTCTGATCTTTACCATTTCTTTGGCGAATCGATCAATAATCAGGATTACTAAATATGTCCCGAAGGATCGAACCTTTCTATCTATAAAACAGTGGGAGATACGACTCTAATCCAATTTGCGGGGTTGGTTGAGGGCTTGCCTAAAAGTGAAAATAAACTTGGTCTGCCAGCAAGTCTAAGTTTTTCCCAAACATGTCACAACCTCTATCTCCTGCATCTCTGAGATCTGTTTGTTCATACATCGGCTCGGCAGTTGATGCTGATAAAATATATATATCTATAGGGTCGGAGATGCTTCCTTCAGCATGTTCCATACTTTTTCACAAACTTAATATACTCTGTGTACCTTTGGTACAGAGTATAAAAATACATAGAAACTACCCGAAAATGTAGTTTTTATGCGTATTCCAGGGATTTTCAGCCCACTACGTTTGTGTAGCTTTTTTGCATGCCCATGCTTCACTTTCTCATTTCTAGGTGTGGCACGTAGCTTTTCTACAAGAATAAAGTTTTCTAAAAAAAATAAATACGAAAATGCTATTTACCCAACGGAATGTGTGGAGGGGAATGGGAGGAAGGTGTACAAAAGAGGGCAAGGTCTGCCTTCTGAAGAACGTACAACTTAATTTTTTTGTTCGCTTACCATGTCTGGGATTCCAACTCACAACTTACTTGCCTTGGGAATCTAGATACAATTGCCGGCATTTTTTTGCTGTACAGAACTTTCAGTTTCATTTTTTTGCATGAAGAATGCAAATGAAACCATTAAATCAAAAATAATGAAGCCAAACTAACTACAATGCTTAAATAATCCTGAATTCAAACAAAACATGAAACAACAATTAATTACACATATAAAAACACATCATTTATTCACTTTTAAATTGATTGTACTATGTTGATAGCTTTAATATCAATGCTCGCATTCATCATTTGCATTAATGATTAAAATTAATTAAAACAAATACGATTAATGATTGTAGACACAATAATCACAGATGAATTATCTCTGTAAGGGACAGTGAAAAGTTTAACTTGTGTTCCTATTCCTAGTCTAATTACCCTTAATTTATAAAGATTTTTATTTCTCTTTTTTCCAGCCAAACGCCCACCGGTAGAGGAGACTGCATCATTTTTACAAAGCTTAATTGCCTCACATGGTCCCAACTATTTGGAGAAACTTTTCGGCAGCAAGGCACGTGATGCTCTCTCCCCTCTGGGTGGTGTCGAGAAGGTGGCCATTGCTTTGAGTGAATCGCAAACAATTGAGGACTTTGGTGCTGCCCTGCGACTAATGAGGTAAATTGCTTTGGTCCCAGTCCGAGTCCTTCTCATGCATGAAAACTAAATTTAATTTTATGCCCGTAAGCTACCCGAATATGGTATAAATAATAAAAGCTCTTAAATAAACTAAACCTTTCCCCAAGCTATTTCTACGCTTGTAAAACTCTTTTGTCCTTGTCTAAGCTCCTTTTCCCCTTTGCGGTTGGCACAAAAACAACTACAAAATACAAAAGAAGGGTTGAAACACAACTTGTAGCAGACAAAAAATGTGTCATGCAAATATATGCTCACACTTTATGTGTGCTTTAAAAAGGAGTCTCTTGTTTTCGGGCGTTTTCTTCTATTATGTCCTTTGCATACAAAAACTTGTCTTTGCTTATGCATTATAATTTAAATTATGAATAGCCAAGGCAGACAATAGCAATAGAATTTATGATTTTACTTAGGGGACAGCTGCTAGGATAACTTGAGTATTGTGAAGGTCAGGGGTTAAAACTGTTTGTCCTGGGCATATAAAATTAACAATAGAATTTTAAGGAATTTAAGGAATAGAATATCAATTAAGGGTTCTGTCCCGATTATGAAAATTACCCTATTTCACCAATGGAAAACACAATGGCAAATATTGTGTTCTAGTAAGTCGAATTTATGCTGTTTGTCAACAGAATTGGTCAAATCGCGTGTGCTACGTTCCTGCTAATGTATGTAATAATCAGAAGGAAGCATAAATAATATATGTAATTGATAAGTATCAGCAACCGACTCGATATAGTCATGTCCGTCCGTCCGTTCGTCTGTTTGTCTGTTACAAGAATGTCATATTTTGTCATTTATGAAGTCAATATGCGATGTCTTTAAATAACAAAAAAAATTTCATACTTTCTTAAATGAACACATCTTTTGTCATACTTTTGGGATCATCAAGCGCTGTCTGTTAACATAATGTTAAAATTTTAGCTTTAATGTTAATACTCTGTTAATAATCATAGGGGAAGGCCATAAAAAGTTTCTTTCACTGATTAACGGGCTGGGCCTAAGCTCTCGCTCTTATTGCGTAGGGTCATGTTTTTTATTGGGAATGTATCAAATTTCATGTTTCCAATTTACACACCATATTTCCAGTTCATATCGCAAGTTATATTAGAGATAAGGCTTTGAACCTCTTTAAATCAGTTCAGAGCCAGTTAAATATCCAATCTTGTAACACCGACTTAAAGACCAGATTTCCAGAGCGGTTTGATAGCGGCCATAAAGGAACATTTATGCAAACATTCAAATGTTCATTTACTTTTCAATATATAAATGGTAATCCATTTCGAGATGTTTTTTAAATCCGAAATAAAAAAAACACTTAAAAATGTTTTTCAAAAAAGGTTTCATTCAAGTGTTGGCCGCGTCTTCGTCGAAAGTGGTCCTTTCGGATGGTCCAATTTTCGATCACTCTTTCCAGCATTTTTACCGGCATCTCGCGAATTACGCGAGTAGTGTTAGGTTCTTAGTGTTAAATCGTAGCTGGCTTATCAACGAACTTTTCTAAAAAAAACTTTAGGTATAATAACACTCGATCTAGGCGGCCTGTTGACAGGCAAGAAATTGGGTCCTCACGAATATGATTTCTTAATAAAGCCATTGCCTCGCGCATTTTCTGTGCCGTAGCAACTTCTTGCTGAAACCAAATCTCGCCGACATTACAGCCTTTATTTACAGGCGGTAGGCGATGATTCCAACAGCCCAAAAGCTATACCGAATAGTGCATTTTAAGGGCTGTAAAGGTAGTTCGACATCAAAAACTCATTGTATATAAATCTTTCCTACTGCATATGGTTGCAAAAACAAAAAACCCCTTATTTCTTCTTTTATATTTTTTTTTTTAAAAATTTTATAATTTCTCTTTATCTCGTCATTTTTTTTAATATTATTGAAGACGTTATTAAAAAAATTTTCTCCTATATCAACCGTCCCAGGAATCACTCGCTCTATTTACCAAACTTCTAATTTGGGAACTTTAAACTACAAGATAATAGAAACAACAAGACGGCACGCAATCAACTCAGCTCTTCTGATCAAATATAATTTTGTGGAGTGCTTCCTTCTATGCGTTACAAACATCCGGACAATTTTATAATACCCTTTGCAAGGGTAAAAAAAACAAGGAAGAAAGTCGGTCAACTCTGTGCCAGTTGGGGTCGCCGCTCGCATTTGCTCCCGATTATATTATATAAAACCTCCAGCCGAACACCACGAGGAGGCCATTGCAATAGCAATGGGGTCGATATATGAATAAAGACCTACGAGTCGACTTGAGTTGCTTAAATACTTATCATTTAAGATGCTGTTACATACTTTTGCACAAACTTATTATACTCTATGTACCTTTGGTACAGTGTAAAATTAGGAGAGAGAGGGAGAGAGAGAGGATTGGCACGCGCCGCAGACAAAAAAAAACCTTTGCATTTGCCAGAGCTAGAGATGGGCGTACATCGAAAACTACGCGGGACTTCGGAGTGACCAGAATGACTTCACATCATTGTGATTGCTTGATATTATGTTAGAATTAAAGAACTAGACTATTTTTATATTAATCCTCGTCTTAGTAGTCAGATGGGTATCGGGCGATATATTTGTCTTTAATTTCTCTCTCTCAATATTGTGTATGTGGGAAAGGGAAGGGGGAAAATGAGAGCGTCCCAGTTAGCTGCAAGAATCCAATTGGATCTAATGAGCTAGCCATAGCTGTTAGGTTTTGTATAGGATTTCGTTGTTGGAATTACTCAGACAATATATTTGCAGGCTTAATTCATTTAAAAGGTGGAATTTTTGGCGGGGCGGGGTCATCACACCCACAACGATCGTTAAATAAAAATTTGTCCAAAAATATTGTTGGCTATCACTTTGCTCATATATACATACATCTACATACATATGTATGTGTTTTTGCTGCTGCAGGAGCAGCCCAGATATATTGAATTTTCGTTTGCTCATATCTTTACTACCGTTCATCCGATCTTTACCATTCCTTTGGCGAATCGATAAATAATCCTGATTAATAAATATGTCCAGAAGGAACGAACCTTCTATCTATAAAACCGTGGGAGATATGACGTTTTTTCCAATTCGCTGTGGCGGGAGGGGGCGTGGCAACAATTGAAAATAAACTTGATCTGCCTGCAAGTATAAGAAGCATAAGTCCCATACATGTCAAACCTCTATCTCTTACCATCTCTGAGATCTGTGCGTTCATACGGACAGACAGACGGACTGACGGACAGACGGACATGGCTATAACGACTCGGCTGTTGATGCTGATCAAAAATATTTATACTTTATGGGGTCGGAGATGCTTTCTTCTGGCTGTTACATACTTTTGCACAAACTTATTATACTCTATGTACCTTTGGTACAGAGTATAACAAGCAACACTGTTGATCTTATAGAACTTTTAATTAGCTCACAATCTTCTTTCAAGACTCATACTCAGAGCGAACGGAAATTTTCCAAATCCGAAACAAACTTGATTTGCTTATACACCTACTACCTATGCCCGGTTCTCACTACAACTGCATTTTTGCATATTGGGCCAAATGTACATTTTCTCCCATACAAAAATATAAGGCCACCTGAGATGGCAGAAAGGTGCATTTTGTAAAAATGTAGTCGCACTACTCGTTCGCCATTCGATTGTTCGATAGTTTCTATTCGATACTCGACTATTTATACCCGATACTCGTAGAGTAATAAGGGTATACTAAAGTCGTGCAAATGCATGTAACGGGCAGAAAGAAGCATCTCCGACCCCATAAAGTATATTTTTTCTTGATCAGCATCAACAGCCGAGTCGATTTAGCCATGTTCGTCTGTCCGTCCGTCCTTCTGTACATTTTAGAAGCTACAAGAGCTAAAGCAACCAAATTTGAAATGTAGTCTAGTATTGTCTGCACGCAGATCAAGTTTGTTTCAAATTTTGGCCACGCCCCCTCCCGCCACTCAACTAAAAATGTTGAATAATTCTTACAATTTGGAAGATATCAAGCTCATATTTTGCAGTGTAGTGCATGTTCCCAATATCTACAATCTCTGCAAGTTTCATAAGGATCGGATAATAAATTGCAGAGTAATAAAGGTTATAAAAAGCGTTGCATTTTTTTTGCGCTTCATGCGTTGTTTGCTTACATAATGTTGAAATGGTCACATTAATGTTAATGGTCTGTTAATTAACATGAGGAAAGGCTATTAAACACTAATTGCCCTGAGTAACGGGTATGTCGAAGTCGGGCAGGACCGACTTTAACTTACGCTCTCTTTTTTTATAATTTTGACAAAGTTTCCAAGAAATGACAGATGGTTAGAACTTGCATTCTATTTATTCTTTTTATAAACTTATTAAAAATTAAGGGGTCTTCTCACTAAACCCCGTTTTTTGACCCTTTTAAAAAATTCTTATTTGAAAACGCATAATAAAAGAAAACTTTATTTTTGTATTACAAAGTGTTCAAAATAATAAAAAATTTTTTTGCCTCGATACGAGGGCTGTTCAAATAAAGACTTCAAAGTTGTGTGAAAAAGGTTCGTCACGCGGCCACGGATTCGGGTCTCCGAGCGTCCGAAGAAAAAAAAAAACGGGGTTATAATCAGTATAATGTAATTCTCTGAACCCTCAAACTTAATTTTGGTGTTTTGGGGGGGGAGGTTATCGTTCTTTTGTTCAGAAAATTTTTGAATATCAATATAAATAAACAAAAAAAAAGTCAAAAAAAGTTGCTCAATGAGAAGACCCCCTAAAGCAATTACACAATGAATTGCAGAATGTTAAGACTTCCAATGTAATTGCAATTGTTTTGAAGAGACGTAAGCCTCTGATGGACCTCTGGCCAGGGCGCCAGCCATCTGTTGGACTGCTGTCCAGAGCAGCCCCTGCCATAGTTCAAGGATAAGGCTTAAACCCTTGCCAACATTAGATGTTATGTTTCTAGCAGCTAAATAACTCCTAATTATCATAAATGTTTAATTTGTATGCTTTTGTGCAAGTCACTTGGTTAAATAATAAAGTTCAATAAAAAGACTGAACCCCAAATTTTTTTGAGAGTCTAAAATGTTCTCAAAAACGGAATATACTCACAACATCACTTCTGAAAAATAAAGTTCTTGAAGTGAAAATTGTCACGAAGTGAGAAAATGTTCATGTTTAGTTTTGGTACCGAGTCCGAACTGATTTTGAGTCCAATGTTCTCGGTTTCTTTCCTCTGTGTGCAAGTATAATAAGCTTATGTCCCATACATGTCAAATGTCTTACCATTTCTGAAATCTGTTTGTTTATACGGACGGACAGACAGACACACGGACATGGCTATAGGGTCGGAGATGCTTCCTTCTGGCTGTTACATACTTTTGCACAAACTTTATATTTTCTGTGTCCCTTCGGTTCAGAAGATAACAACCAAAACACGAACCAAAATGGGTCTTTCACTGGATGACTTAGTTAAAAAGAAACAGTCTTACAACGTCTTTAAAAGTTTTCAAGAGTTTCTAAATCATTAATTTTGGGAAGTTATTCATTTGGGAGCACTTAAAGGCCGTTACCAGCCACTCCCTTATCGATTTAATCTGCTTAATATGCAAACAAAAAGCTTCAATTACGCGCAATCTCCAAACGCCAATACAAACCTTAATGTATCCCATATAAGATATTAACGGTAACGAGTTTGCCAACTATTCCCCTAATAATACTTTATTGCCTCTTTGGTTCTGTGTTCTGACCTGTTTTCTTATGGCCACTGCCTAAATCGTAGCACACTTTTGTGCTTGCTCAGTTTAATTAAAAAACTCCAGCCTTAAAAAAACACACACAAAAGTGAGTTTTCATTAAATTTGTCAAGCATAAAACAAACGAAGCACAAAATGGAAGACAATAAACAGGAAAAATGTCGACCGCCTGCAGCAGACTCAACCACACACGCACGTACCCAAATAGGCGAGACAAAAGAGACAGGTACTAACATACCTACACACACACACACACACGCACCCCACACATGTTGATAAATAGGCAAGACTCTTGTATCTCAATAGAAGACCTGCCTGTCTGTCTGTCTGCCTGCCGCCTAGCCGCTTTACACAAATTTCATCAGCACAATTAATTGCACAAGTGCCATAATGCCATTGCCCCGGCATCACGGCCAGGGAGGGGTGGGTGTCTCTTGAACCGCTAACACGCAAATGTTATTAATGCGTATTTTGCACTGTTGTTTTTCTGGCTTGCTCACCTTTGGCTAATTGTGCTGATCATCATGAAGTTACGCCCGAACCCACAACAAGTACACAAAACGATTCCTTCAGGGATTAATTAAGCAAAGCGTCTAATTTGAAGCTCACCGCAGCGAAAGCTTTAAGTTGTCTCTATGTGAGCGAGTTGGTATGTGGTTTGAGGTATGTGGTACGTCGGGTAGTGGCTAGATTAACAGTGGGGACAGTGGGTTTTGTGGAATTAAAATCTAAACGAGACGAGCTTATTTTCGTTTTTGGAATAGCATAAAAATTTCGGTAAATGTAGAAATTCTCATACTTATCTACAGAAACCTGGCTCAAGTGGTTTTTGACAGGCTCATCTACCTGGAAGTGTCAAAATCTTTTTTAAAAAAAAAAAATTGACGATTGTCTACACAGAAAAAAATGTCAATATCAAATTGATATGGGCTGGTCAATTTGATATTTTGTCAAGCAATATTTTTTTCATAAGTCTTCGAAACAATTGCATGTGATTTTGACCATAAATAGGGAAGGAAAGAGACAAGTATGTGGGTAACGATTTGAAAAAAGGTATTTTTAAAATATGCCGATTTTCGATTTTTTTATTTAAGAAAAATCAAGCTGTTTTGTAACATACGGCAATGTTAACTTAACAGTCTAGGATTTAAATACCAACGTTAAAGTCAGCTGTTGCAACCGCACATGGTTTGTTTACATTTTGCTTAACTTTGAAGTTCACTTTCAAATCAGACTCTGAAACAAAATTACGTAAGACAGTCAAATTTTAAATGATCACTAATTCTTCAGGTATGTACTTTGTGTAAATACTAATATGTTGCTTGATATGTGCGTCCAATTCTAACAATTTTTGAAATGTAGCAGGTTATGTTTTCGTTTGTGTTTTAGAAAGAAAGTTCAACTCTTCAAGAGAGTTTTAAAAAAATGTTTAACTTTGTTTAGTGAGTGTTCTATCCATGTTGTAGAGTCATAAATGTGGTGAATTCAGAACATATTGTCTCATTGTGCTTCGTGCCTTTTCGAGTAATTTCATTTCTTAGGAACCAATCTCTTGATCAGAACGCAGCAAAAGGTTCTTCGAGAAAAGAAGATGCAGTATTCACATTTGTTAGCAAGCAAGTTGATCCCATTATTTTTGAAGTAAATCAAAGCGTCTTAAAAGAGAAAGCCCGAATTTTTCCCTCAATTTATGGAAAATATTGCGAAAAATGCCGAGAGGAGATGGATAGGTTTTCGACAAAATATTCAAAGTGGATCGAAGGAAATCTTAGCTTGAATTTTTGATTGGAAAGCGGAGAATCAAAGAAAAAAACCGCTGGACGTCCAAAAACACCATTTTGTTTAAAAGGTGCAAGAGGGAAAAGAAATGAAGCTAACTATTTCTCAGCGGCCCAAAAGCATAATGTTGATTTGTTGGTTCATGCAGGCATAGCTGCGAAGACATAGGCTCAACGATCTTGCTGTTAATTGAAGTTCTAGCGTTAAATCCAGCAAAAGCCAAAATGTTCAGGAAACTGATAAGCAAGCCCGTTGAGCAGCCTTACGTTCTTCGAGAGGAGGCTTTGGCTTAATACTCGACCAAAGAGCAGTATTGTGCAATTGAGTTACATTACGGATTAGATTTTTTGAATTTATACTCCATGCCGCATACAAAATTGATAAAAAAGAAATATGAATCAAGGCGACAAATTCTTGGTTTCGAAAAAAGAAACACATTCAACGTATGTTTTGGGGGAAGCTGGCGCTAAAGGTTGATCAACCAAAACAAGGTGGAACAAGGAACAAGGCTAAAATGTCGGAAATACAGCGCGCTGTGCATGGTTAGCAGCTATATAGAATTCTCGAATATAACTGGCATTGATATCCAAGTCATTTTAAATTTGAGAACCATATTAATATGCTCATCATGTCAATTACCAATAAACCTGGACAAATATGAGCAACTTGCCTAGAAACTGGGCACCCAAATATCGGATGGCTTCCCATGACACCGACTGTCCACAAGATTTTTGGTTCACTCCAGACTCATCTTAGAACAAATCGTTCTTTTGCGGCTATTTTGGCGAAGAGGGTAGAGTCCAGAACAAGTATTATAAATCCGACAGACTCCACCATGATGAATCCCCAACTTTACAGATGTTTTCCAGAGAGCCAAACTTCGGACCCCATCATTTCATCAATGAATTTAAAGAAGCGTCTCGGAAAAAATAAGCGGCTTTTTTACCCTGTTCCCATTGAAAATGGGAAAAGGGGGGATCATGAAGTTGTGCAAAAGTATGTAACAGGGAGAAGGAGAACATTTGCGACCCTATAAAGTATATATATATTCTTGATCAGCATCAACAGCCGAGTCGATTTAGCCCTGTCCTCGTCCGTCCGTCCGTTGTCCGTCCGTCTGTCCGTCCGTCTGTCCGTCTGTCTGTCCGTAATTGAACGCGTTTCTCAGAGACTATAAGAGCTAGAGCCTACAAATTTTTGCCATGGAGGTAGGTGTATACCCGATTCGATACGAGTTTGTTTCAGATTTGGGGAAATTCCTCCCCCTCCCCCTTTAAGCGCAAAACTGTCAGAGCCAATAATTTTTAGAGATAGACCTTCCAAACTTTACATATATCAAGTAAGGCCCAATATCTATCTATTCTGAGAAGATCATTAAGATCGGACAATAAACACCGAAGTTATATACGAATCAATTTTTGCAGGAGGAGAGAGGGGGTCTTGCATTGTCAGTTATCTAGAGCGGCCAGGTGGCAACGGTGTTGTGTGTATGTTGGAGTGTGTGTATGTGTGAGTGTGTGTGTGTAAAAGAGTGTGTGTGTATGTAATGGAAACGCAAAACGAAATCGGGGCGAACAGGGTATTTTTGTAGTCGGGGCCTCTGACGCAGCCCCTTACTTGTTCTTCCAGAAGTCATTCAATTGTTATTATGCGAATATGAACCTGGAGATGAGAAGAACATATAGAGAAAAAATTGTGGGGGTGTACTTTCTCTTTTCCAACAGATGTGTAAAGGTATATAGAACACTATAAAAAAAAACCTCACTGAAATATGTTACATAGTTCGCGAGTTATTAATTTATTCGAAAAATCGCGCAAATTCCTGATAGTGCACACGTGCCAGATGGTGGTGTACGATAAGACGTCATGCAATTCGTGTTATGTGCAAAGGCTCCTGAGTTCGATCCCCAGTCAAGGCGGTAAGGTGAATACTTAGCAAGAATGTATATGAATATCCGAAATTTCCGAAATTTTTTTATAGGGTCAAAATGTTATGATAAAATATCAAAGTGATCTTAAAATATTTATTTTATATGCTCGAAACATCAACTTGATATTTTCGACAAGGTCATTATAAACTTAATCATATCGCTTTAATGATATGAAAATATTACAATGACCCCAGATAATACCATTTCTTTTCTGAATACCTGTAAAAGTCTAAGGCAGGGATGCGAACTGATTGGAAATAAGGACTGGTTCGGTTCAGTGATTCACAAAGTTTTTGAACCATCGGTTCGGTTTATTACATGGTTTTTGAAGCCAACTGAACTGCTTTTTCGGTTCGGTTCAGTCCTTATTTATTGTAAATTTAATGAAAGCAAGTTTCAGTTTTTGCAAATAACCCCGATCTTTCCTAAAATCTGCGCGGAAAAGAATTCGCAACGCAGTTTATGTCCTTGGATGCCGAAAATTTGTAAGATCTGAACCCTTAAAGCCCATCCTTAAGTTTAACGACCAGATATTTTCATATTTATATTTAAAAAAATGACTTAGACTTATTTCTGGGATAGCCCTAATTTCCGCGAACATAAACCCTTAAGGATAACGTCCTCGAATTGTGCTTAAATCTGTTCGAAAATCTATTTCTTTCCAGACTTTCGATGGTAAAACTATCCAAAAGTAGTCAAAAACGCATTTCTGTTCAAGGATCGTTATTAATTTTGCAGAGTCTCAAGCCCTAAGCCATTTCTTAAGTACAAGGTGGGCCAAAAGAAGTCACCCTATTGGAAGATGCTCTTATTTTTACAAATAGCCGCCAAAGTCAGATCTGTTTTGACATTTGTGGACTAGATTGATGTAGAATATATATAATATTTAACTCTTTATATTTTGGCGGTTATTTGTAAAAATAAGAGCATCTTCCAATAGGGTGACTTCTTTTGGCCCGGTGACTTCTTTTGGCCCACCTTGTATAAAGTCCCTGTTTGCTCTAAAGTCTGCACGAAGAGATATTTTTTCCGATATTTCGAAGTAAAAGCAGTCCGATAACGTGTTAGAAACTCCATTATTTTCTTGGATAGCCCTTAATTTCAACCTATGTCAACTCTTGAAGTCTTTTGTTGAGTATAACGTCGCAATTTACCCTGAAATCTGCTCGGAAAGTCATTTTTTAGACTTTTGAAGTTGCGGCAAGTCCAAAACTTCTTTTTGTTTTAAGATTACCCTTCATTCCACGAAACCTTCGCCATTTAAGCCCATTCTAAAGTCTAACATTCAAAAGTATCCTTAGATTTGTTCAGAAAGTAATTTTTTGGACTTTTGAAGCTGCAGAAGTTGTGTGGGACATACTATTCGATGGAAAAAAATAGGGGAAAGTTAACTCCGGCTCGGCCGAAGTTTTGTATACCCTTGCAGCTTCCATTGAAAACAAAAAATTTTTCAAACTAAGACTTCTTTTTGGACCTTACTTTTCTATGGGATCTATAATATACAGATGTCTGATTTCGGCCAAACTTGGTGAAATCATGGAAAAGCATAATACTCTGTTAATTACAAAATTTGGAGGCGATTCCATTTAAAACTAAAAGTTTTTCTCACTAGAACTTCTTTTTTCGACCGATCATTCATACTGCAGCTATATGCATTAGTTATCCGATTTTGATTAAACTTTGTAGAAATATGTTAAAGTATATACAATAAGAATATGCCAATAAAAAGGACGTTTTCATTAAAAACAAAAAAGTTTTTCTCACTAAAACTAGTTTTTCGACCGATCGTTCATATGGCAGCTATATGCTATAGTCATCCGATTTCGACCAAACTTTGTAGAAATGTGTAAAAGGATATAAATTAAGTGTATGCCAATGATAAGGACCTTTTTAAAAAACAAAAAAGTTTTTCTCACTAGAACTAGTTTTTCGACCGAACGTTCCTATGGCAGCTATATGCTATAGTCATCCGATTTCGACCAAACTGGAAATCTGGGAAAGGATAGTAAACTAGGAAATACGTATATTTGGAGGCGTTTCCATTAAAAAAAAAAGTTTTTCTCACT